>JASDQU010101530.1:2302-34907 GCA_032191745.1 Picea mariana
AAAGACGTCTAAATCTTGAGAAAGGACAACCCTTGAAGTTAATTATCATGATGCATGTGAATTCAATTTTCAATATATATATAGAGAGAGATTCATTCAAAATTATTTACAAGATTGTTCTTGCTTATACATTGCTATGATCGATTCAAGTCTTAATCATTTTTATCTCCAAACCTACATCGTAGTAGAGCCATCTTAATTGAAATAACGATTTTTCTTCACAACAAATAGGGGCATTGCAACAAGTTACAAAACTAGTTAGGCTATTATCTATATTTGTCAAGAGCTTAAATATTGTTCGCATTTTCCTTCGGTTTAGCTACCGAGGAATCAACACCAACTAGGGGTGGATGGTTAACCTGCATTTGGATAAGGCCGGACTCATCTTCATAGAAACCAAGAATTGCATAATTCTTTTCTTTATATTTTCTTGTCTGACTTGAGCTCGCTGTAGTACTGCCTGCAATGTGTTCCTCCTCTTTTGCTTCCTCTTCATGTTTACGTTTCTTTGCTTTTGAAAGAGATAGGGCATGGTAGTGTTTCCTGCCTCCAACCGTGAAACTTTTGTTGCATTTATGGCAATCGTATCTCGGTTGAAGAGTCTTTGAGTGTTTTTCGTTGTTCATGTACCTAAACTTGCACCCATCTCTCAACTTGCAGAAAGAACAAACTGGTTTATACCTTTTGAATTGGTCATCAATTCTGTTTTTCTCGTCGGCGTTGCTTCTGTAGACTTCCATGGACTGATTTCTGGCGAATTCCAACATAAGAACATCACACGGATCATGACCAGCTTCTTCCATTGTCTATTTAATTCCAACTTCTTCTAAACTTAAACGCCTGCAGAAGCATGAGCTCATTACTAGTTAGTGAACATATCTTTAAAAAATAAAGAGATATCTCATACATCCATGATTCTGAATAAACAAATTCATTTGAAACAATACTAACAATATGACTCCATGATTTCTTCGTTACACCAAAATTAAGGATAGATTGCTCCATCAATACTAATATGTAGAGATTCTCAGATATCAACTGATTATTACGATATGAAATAGGTAGATATTCTCAGATGATAACAACCTCTGAATTCTGTTAATATGCAAAATAACAGAAATGGTTCATTCAATAACATTACAAATTACAAATTTTACATTACAAATCACAAATATGCAAATAACGCTGCCAACATCTTTCACCTACTTGAACGATCTTGAGCTGCAAGAACAGAAAGAGTGTGAGTGGAACAGAACTGGAATTTGGAAACAGGGGCGCCCTGATTCTGTAGAGTATTATGAAACTTGTTCTACGTTTCCCTTGGCATCCATGAGCGAAACTGTTTTATGAAAGAATACTGTGAATGTACTCCAATTCAACAAGACCATCGGTATATAAACACGACCGCCAACGTGCTTGAAAGAACTCGACCGCCCAAGTGACAGAAAAAGCTTTCCTGCCTTTCTGGCTTTTTAAAAAAAACTGTAGTTTTTTTCCTTTTTAGTTTCTAGGGTTTTAAGCTTCAGTGAGTTTATTATTTTTATATTAAAGGGTCTTAAGTTTTAAGAAGTTTATTATTTTTTATTTATAAAAATTGTCCTTGCTTTTATTTAGCAATGTTTCTCTGTTGTGTAATTTTTTAAATTATTTATGAAGTACCAAAAAATTTCGCTTTTATTTAGCAATGTTTCTGTGTTGTGTAATTTTTTAAATTATTTATGAAGTACCAAAAAATTTAGCAAGAAAGCAGGATGGATTTGGAATTTATATAAGCTTTTATTGATTTTTATTATTAGTTTAAATTATATAATAATAATAATAATCTAATTTTAAGGTTTTTTATATCAAATTGGTGTATGAGATTCTCTTATTTGTGGGACAAGGGATTTGTCTAAGAAAGTATACATACCCTACTCCCTTTGAATTTGAATTTGTAGTTTTTTAAGAGGAAACAAGTGTTCTTAACCATTAGACCACTCAATAAACACTCCATGGATAAGAAATTTATGATTAGCTTGATCTTTCACAACAAACAATTTACTACAATTTATTGCATAATGTCTTCTCACTTCAAACCACTTATTTGTTATTAAAATTGCCATGCACAATTCACAAGCTTAGATTGGTCAAATTAAATAGCTTAATTTATAAATTGAAAATCCAAAAATATTTCATTAAGTAGATATTTTATAATAGATAATAAGTAAATTGAGTAATTTCACCTTGATGAAATCTATAGTAAAATAAATGCTTAATAACAATGTTATTAGACATTTTTAAATTTAGTTATCAATATGTATTTAACTGCAAAGTAATTAGACACTCCTAAACTTTGCAATAGTTGTATCTCTACGCAATTGACTTAAACTTCTCCAAAATAGTTAAGATTAAGGATAAATAATATGCAAAAGCAATTAATGCTCTATAAGTTTGGATATATACCATTATATTTGAAATATTTTCAAATCGATGATATATGTCTCAACATATACAACATTAATTTTGTTAGGGACCTAATCTCCCTGACCCCTCAAGTAGGTAGAATAACATATATCTTCGTGTAATAAAGGCAAATATTAATAAGACCTAGCAATAAGGAAGAATAAGTCAAATGTAAGAAGACCTAATAGAAGCTTCCACTTCTAGAAGGATCTTCCTCTTGATTGTTCTTTTGGATAGACATATTTAGTATAAATATGAGTAGAGGGTATGATAAGTTTTGTCTTGAATATTACTGTAAAAGAGCTCTGCTCTGCTGGAGGTTTCCCCCTTGAAGAGGCAAGTGAACATTGCTATCATTAATCAAGGTGCTCTTTCTAGTGTTATTTGGGTATTATTCTGGTATTGCTCTGGTTATATCATTGTTGCTTTGCCATTTCTATGCTAAAATATTTATGTTCTGCATACTCTTTTATATCTGGAATACTACAAGTGGTATCATAGCACTTTCCTTGGAAACAAATTGTGAGTTAATTTTTTTTCAGGGTAGAGACGTATTCTGACATCTTAAAGCTACCGAGATATTTCGTTACACGCATAAACCTGCGATCAGGGAGTCATACATGCAGGAAATACAAGTGGTACTCAAGCACACATTTTTTGGCCACCCTTGTAACCCATGTTGGTACCCCTTCGAGTGGTAGTGCATCAGACAAGACTTGTATACAAATCGACCTATATACCCCGAATTCCTCCATAGATAAACCAATTGGTCATCTAATTGTTACAGTGCCACCGAGAACAACACTCGGGAAGATGCTCTCTAGTACCTATGTAGTCAGGTAGTATGGCTAAGGGCATGGTCTAGCCTCCTTAGTTGGTGCCCTGAGATATTGGATCGAGTATTATTGTTGGACCCTGCACGTATATAAAAGAGCTATAATACAGTGAAAACCATTGTCTATAGAACCCTTGAATACCCTAACCCTTGGGACGGAAATAATCAAAGCAGAACATACAAGATCTATTGTCACGCAACTATGCCTCCTACATTTGGGTTGCAAAATTACTACACATTTATTCTTGTTAAGAATTTGGGCTTTTCAACACTACAATATTCTTCATATCGGAGTATAACTTCACAGGAGTAAAAAAAAAAGTTTGGATCCTATTGGCACCATTATTTGAGCCCTATCTCGTTGGATTCCTCTCTTCGCCCTTATCGTAGTCATACCTATCATTTTTCAACAAAAAAAAAATCTCGTGGACCCAACACCCTTATTTGGGCCTTTCTCCATTGGATTCCCCTCGTCACCCTGATCGTCATGATACACTTCATCCATAACCCATTTTCTTTGTGGTCCTGCCCGTCCTTTTTTGTTTTCCCTCTTCATCATGACCCACACCCATAGCCAAGAATTGGAATCTTGCTTCAATTCCTTGTATTCTAATTTCATAGAGACCCAACAAGAAGTGAGGCAACTCAATGCCAATTTTTCCACCATCAATAAAAACATGCATTCCTCCATCGACGCCAAAATGGAAACCATGAAACAAGACCTTGCTACACAGCTTGAATCCTTCAATACCCAGCTTGCATCCTTCACTATGATGATCTACGCCAAGTTGCATATCCTTGCAGATCTTCCCTCCTCCGACCCACCTTTGCAATCCGAAGGTGAAACTTCCTCTAATTCCCAGAATTTTCATCCCCATCACTTTCAACGTGACCTACACCTTTTGTGTGTGGATGTGACCAAATTTGATGGATCGGATCCCACTGGATTGGTAACTCAAATGGAACATTATTTCTCTTTGTATGGCATTACCGATGAGTTGGAAAAACTTGGGTATGGTGTTCTCCATCTAGATCAAGAACGTTAGCAATGGTGGAAATGGAGAAAAAAATCCCACCAAGGGTATGTGGCTTGGACACAATTTGTGGCAGAGATTTATGAATGCTTTGACATTGACACCAACCATTTAGGCCATTTGAAAAACTTCAATCAATCTGGCACAATGGTAGACTTTATAACCGCTTTTAAGCGATTGGATTTACGTATAGAAGGAATTTCTGATGTTTTTTTTTTCTGAGAATGTTTTATCAGTGGCCTCAAGGATGACATTTGTGCCCATGTCCTCATGGCTCGGACTCAGAGTTGGGTGGACGCTACTAAAAGAGATAAGGAAGCACAACAGGTTGTCTCTTATCAAACCCAAAAACCCTCCTTCATTCCTCACACTAAAACAGTCACTCTCACTCCTCCTTCTACTCCACTAAAGATCCATAAATTGACCAGGGCATAAATGAATGAAGACCAACTCAAAGGACTTTGTTATAATTGTGATCAAAAATATTTTCCTGGGCACAAGTGTAAGGAAAAAAATATTTTTATGGCCATCTCGGAGGATGTTTCAGAAGACGATGTTGAGACCCCCCCTGTGGATGAATCACCTGAACCTACTGACATGACCCCACCCTCCGACCCTCTCGAAGTTGAACCAGTCATTTCCCTGAATGCTCTCACTGGGTTTTCTACTCCCCAAACCATCAATATAATTGGTTGCATTAAGCATCATAAGGTCATCACTCTTGTTGATAGTGGAAGCACCCATAATTTTATTCATCTCCACATTTCCCAAGAAACTAACGTCAATAATTTTCGAATCATGATTACCAATAGTGGGTCCATGAATAGTGGGGAGCATTGTGAAAATGTGTCTCCAAATTGGTCAGTACTACATGAAATCTCATATGTTTTCTATTGACATAGGAGATTGTGACATTGTGTTGGGTGAAAAATGGCTAAGGACTTTAGTTCCTATTCTCATGGATTTTAAGGATTTAACCATGCAATTCCACTAGGAGGGCCAAAAGTATCTATTCCAAGGCATCATTGTCAGTTCCCCAGAGATCATCAGTTCCCATTGCATGGAAAAGATCTTCAAAAAAGGTCATTCTGGCATTATTTCACGACTCCATGCCATTCAAGACATTGTGACACCCTTTGTGTCGCAAGACCTCCAATCCATCCTCTCCAAAAATTAAGTTTTTTTTCCACCCCTGGGGACTTCCTCCTTCCTGTGGTGTTCATGATCATTCCATTCCCCTTGTCCCTGGCAACCTTCCTCCCAATATCTATCCCTATCGTCATCCCTTTTCCCAAAAAAATAAAATTGAGAAAATTGTTCAAGAATTGCTCACCGCAGGTGTTATCCTTCCTAGAACGAGCCCCTACTCTTCTCCTGTGGTCATGATCCTTAAGAAAGAATGTTATTGGTGCATGTTTCCTGAGTTTTTCTCCCTCAAAAAAATCACCATTAAAGAAAATTTTCCTATTCCTGTCATTGATGACCTCTTGGATGAAATGAGTGGTGCCCAGTTATTTACTAAACTTAATATTTGTTCTGGCTACCACCAGATACGTATGAAATAATTCGACATTCCTAAGACTACATTTCGAACTCATGAGGTCCACTATGAGTTTTTTTCCATGACCTTTGGCTTGTGTAATTCTCCCTCCACTTTCCAAAGCCTCATGAATCATGTCTTCCACCATTTTCTCTATCATTTTGTCTTAGTTTTCTTTGATGATATCCTCATCTATAGTAATACCTGGGAAACCCATCTTTCTCATGTGGATCGAGTTCTACATCTACTCTCTCAGCACCAACTTTTCCTCAAACAATCTAAATGTGCTTTTGGAGCTTTGGAAGTCAAGTACTTGGGTCATATTGTTGGAAAGGAAGGTTTTAGTGTGGATCCTAAAAAGACTGAAGATATGCAGGATTGGCCTCGCCTAAAGACTCTCAAAATATTGTGTGTATTTCTGGGTTTAACAAACTATTATCGCAATATTGTTTGGAATTATGGAAAGATTGTGATACCTCTCACTGCTCTCCCTAAAAATAATTCTTTCACTTGGACTCCAGTAGTTGATCAGGCCTTTCAAACCTTGAAGGTGGACATGTGCACCACTAGAGTCCTAACCATTCCTGATTTCACAAAGACCTTTCTCGTGGAATGTGATTTTTTTGGGAGAGGAATTGGAGCAGTCCTTATGCAAGATGGTCATCCTTTTTCCTTTATCAACAAACAAGTGTCATAGATTCATTTGGAAAAATAAATCTATGAAAAGGAAATGTTGGCTATTTTTCATGTAATGGATCTTTGGCACCCTTATCTATTGGGGCAATGCTTCCAAATTAAGACAGATCATCAAAGCCTCAAGTATTTTCTGGAACTACACCCTTCCTTCCTAGAGAAACAAAAATGGGTGACTAATATCTTTGAATATGATTATGAGATCATTTACAAGAAAGGAAAAGACAATGTGATTGTTGATGGACTTTCAAGAAAATATGAAGATGAAGGGTCCATTTTTTCCCTCTCCTTCATTGTATCATATTGGCTCCAAGATGTTCACCAGGAATGGCTACACGATCCCAATTTTTTTTATCTAATCCAACAATTGCAGGCCAATTCTTCAGTTTCCCCAGGGTACTCTTGGCACAATGATGAGCTTCTCTACAAAGGTCATTTGTATTTAAGTAAACAGACACAACATAAATCCATGGTACTTTCTGAGCTTCATGCTACACCCATAGTTGGGAACTTAGGGTTTACCAAAACCTATGACCGGGTCAAACGCTATTTTTTTTTGGGATGGTATGAAACAAGACGTTCGCAATTTTGTGGAAAAATATGATGTTTGTCAACACAACAAGGGAGAAACAATCAAAGCTCTGGGCACACTACAAACACTTCTGATTCCACCTGCTATTTGGAGGGATATCTCTATGGATTTTATTGTGGGCTTAGCTAAATCGAGCAATAAATCAATCATCATGGTGGTAGTTGATCGTCTTTCCAAGTATGCTCATTTATGTGCTCTTCAACACCCATTTACAGCCTCTACTATGGCTCAATGTTTCATGGATCAGGTCATCAAGCCTCATGGCATGCCTCATTCTCTTGTTTCTAATCGAGACCCCACTTTCACCAACAATTTTTGGCAAGAATTGTTCAAGCTACAAGGCACCCAATTGCATCTCATCACAACTTATCATCCTCAAACTGATGGTCAAACTGAAGTTGTCAACAAGTGTTTGGAAACATATTAGAGGTGTTTTGCATCATAAAGGAAAACTCAGTGGCCTCAATGGTTACCACTAGTTGAATGGTAGTACAACACTTCTTACCATACAAATACCTGTATGAATCCTTTTGAAGTAGTATATGGAAAAAATCCACCTTCAGTTGTCTCATACCTTCCAGCAATTAGAAATAATAGGTGTGCTCATTTCACCATAGACAATATAACAATATTGTCACCCAACCATAGGTCGAATCCACCCCCGAGCAGCTTAACCTTGACAGAGAATGATTCTGGAAGAAAAACCTAGCCTAATATCCAATCAATGTAGTGTACCTCTCTCTAGAGCTAGAACACAAGGCAGAAATTCCAAACCATCACCAAGAGAAATTCCAAGCCTAAACTGGAAATACAAGTTGTAGTAGTTGCAGTTGCAACTACTTTCCATAATTGCACACATACTCAATTTTTGCAATGCACACTCTTAAATTTATGTAGTTGCAAGTTGTATCTGTCAAATGAGCTCTGGCGTCTTGTATTTATACTGATCCTCCTTAGATTTATGGGCCAACTTCTCATTCTGGAGGCTAAAAATGCAATACTAAATATTTCCTTTAGTTGACTTGTGTTATAGGGTTATGTCCAATCTTGTAGGGCTTCTTCTTACTTCCTATAATATTCTTTTTTTTCCAGGGTTACACATGGAGGTTAATACCTCCCGCAGCTACCATAATATCAACACTCCCCCCTAGATAGGAAGGTATTGAAAGAAATGGTATTGAGAACAAACATACCATTCAACCAATAGCATCATCATATCCATACAAGTTATCTCATGATTATATCACGAGCACCATCATCACTATCAATATCATTTGATAGCATCAACTGCATCATCTCTCTAAGACATACTCTATCTGAGTAATCATGCATGATGGTGAATAAGTCACTCACTCCACAGAGTGATACAAGAGCCATTCTTCTAATCCAAGCATATGTCCTAGAAGAATGACTATTCCAACAGATGATGGAAGCCACACTATGGGCTACAAGGACTATTCTTCTAATCGATACATACGTCCTAGAATAATAAATGTCCTGGACCATTTTCTACTTGGAGAATGTTTGTCCACCAACACATTGACTATCCATCTAGTTGCTAATCGTTTCCAACACTATTGATAGTCTTCATGGCAATCAGAACAATGTCATTCAATAGAACACAACTATGTATGTCCATAGTAGTACACAACTACTATCTAGTGGTACAAAACCACACCAAGTAGCACACGGCTACTTAATCGGTGACACATAGTTACAACCAGTGGAATACATACACCATAGTAGCATACATCTATTGTCTAGAGACATACAATCTCCATAGAAATCATATCATCTGATATCAACCTGCATAAAACAATATCATGATATAAACTGAGTCATCTGGACCATTCTTCCACTCACATCTACGATATCTGGAAGATCATATGCCCTTAGAATGTAAAACATCACCCATGGCCTATATGAACTATTCTTCTCAAGCATAGAAGAATAATTGTCCTCGATTTCTAAGCCTGGACCATTCACCTAACTGGGCCATTCCTTCGGCACTAGTCATAGTGAAACCTAGAGAGAATGATTCTGCCCTAGGGAATGTTTGTCCCTAATTTTTGAACTTGGACCATTCACCTAAATGGGTCATTCCTCCAGCACTAATCATAGTGAAACCTGGATATAATTATTTTTCCCTAGGGAATGACTTTCTAGACCATTTCCTAATGGAAATGATTTTCCTGCACCAACCTCCAAAACAGACCATTCTTCAAAACTGCTCACAATTGTGAACTTCGAAAGAATGACTACCCAACGAGGCAAACTATTCTACTTGACCACTACTCAGAGTGACTGCCAAGAAGAATGATTATTCTAGACCATTCCCCCACACTGGCCACAAGGGGAATCATTGTCTATGGTACATCAACAATCTATTGAACCATTTTCATTATGAAAATGATTGTCCGATCTGGACCATTTTCCAAACTGGAAAATTCCTGTCTATTAGAAATATCAAACCACTTTCCGAACTGAAAAGGAACTGCTCATCCTGGACCATTTTTTGAACCGAAAAATGATTGTCCATAAATCAATAACACATCAGTTCTCCCCCCAAACCTAGGAGTAATTTCTTCCTTTTTCAATAAGGAATTTGTCTCCACGAGCCCCATCTTGTTTCTTAAGTACGCAACTTTTTCATCTTAGATAGAGGGTTTACCAAAATATCTTCTATCTACTCATCTGTGGAGATATATTGGATAGCACTTCTCTTTTCTAGACTTCATCACGGAGAATGTAATGCTTGATCTCATTGTACTTCAGTCTGTCATGGAACAATGGTTTTCTCTTAAGGCTTCATATAGCTCTTGATCATTACAACATACCATGGTTTAATTAAACACTTTTGTTTCCTGCTAGCTCATGACATCGTGGCAAGGCTCAAACTTAATCATATCCAAGTAGTACTTCTTCTGTCATCATGAGAGTTTTCCATGGATTAGCAATCCATCATCCCATACTTCTGAGTAATTACTCTAATATACTATCTTTGTCATAGAAATTTTTCACCATGCTTCTATTTTATATGAGATACTCTGCATACATGGGTTTTTTTCTGGTATAAGCTTCTTTCTCACTTGCTTTATTGGGAAGAATAGTCTTTTACATGTAAATTCTAATCCATGGATACTGCAACAGGTATATGCGGAACAAGTTGTTGTCATAGTCTTCTCCCTCCTTCTAGAAGAACCTCTGAATATTGTAATGATTTCATTCATAATCCCTTTTCATATTTTCTATACATTTTTCTTTATCATAACTTCCATTTATTTTGCTCAATTGTTTCTTAGTGGGTTCAAACCAAGCTGGTAGTCTTGTGATTCTCGGTAAAATAGCCAGTTGTTCTTGTTTTTATTTCTTTCTTGGAATCTTCACATTCGTCCTTATGTATCTCTTTAGATCTTGGGTCCATGGGGTCTTCTATATTCCCTGATTCCAACTTCTTCCTTTCATCATAAGATCATGGATTTATATGGACAACCAAGGATACTTTAAGGCTTCTTTTCAAAGAAGACTTCTTCTAGAGTCAAACTGAAAATGTCTTAATTATCAGGGATACTACTTTCAATTGAAACATGGAAAGATACTTCATAGTCCTCAATGGATCATATCATTTAGGAGTAGCTCCTTCCTAATCCTTTCTTCATGCATGAATGTGTTGGACACACCGAATACACTGAGAGAGGGGATGAACAGTGTAGGGCTCTTTTCCCAAAACTTCCCTCTTACACAAAATTCCTTAATTAACAATCACCATTAACTCATTACTCATTGTTGTCATTTATAACCAGTTATATATGAACACATATCAACAACATATATCATCAATATATCATCAACAAGTCATCACCACAAGGAACACAAAGAACACAAGATGTATGTACAATTTTATTTTTATTACGGAATACAATCCTTGGGGTTTTCAGCAACAAATGAATATTTTACAACAATACAAGAGAGCCAACTCTATAATGCAAGAATTATCTTACGCCCTCAGCACCAACTGAAATGAGACAAAAATCCTCAACAGATATCAATCTGTACCATAAACAAGTGCATCAACCATGCACCAACCTATACCAAACAACCTGTAATCAACATGTACCATAAAAAAGTGCATCCAAACATGTACCAAGTATATAAAAATCATGTGTCAACTAATAATCAACAATGAATCATCAATATGTACCAACATCATCAACTATACACCTCATGTATGTTCCAACTCATCAACTACTTGTCTCAACCATGACTAGTTTTGGATTAGTCATCAACCCTAACTTGAAATAATCATAACTTTGTACCTGTAATGAATAAATATCTGAAACTGATATACAATATTATTCAGTGTGTTTTATGCAATTCCTCTAGGTTTCACTACTTGGAACGTCTCAGAAAATGAGTTATAGAAAAAATGGCATACCTTGTTGAATTATGGATTATTCTAGAGAGAGACCTTGTAGAGCATGCCCCGCATGGAATATTTGTTGAATCAATCAGAAAGTATTACACGGAATACTAAAGAATATACTATAATCAAAACAATTGGTATCACTGAATTTGGATCTGTTATGAATAATTTATGACGTTTTTACCCGAAACACCTGTTTTAGACTAGTTTCAGGACTAGCCACAAACCCTATTTTCCACGGAGTGTAACTCCAAAAATACAACGACCCACGAGCTGAATTTTTTGCCACATATACTTGGATATGTTTCCTCAATTTCATATCAATATCAGGGTCTGAATCATTATAGAAAAAAATTTATTGTGAAAATGGTGAGATTACCTGTAAATAACATACCTTAGAAAGCATCATCAAAAGAATTTATCCTCCCTTGAATTCCGACCCTCTTTTCTTCACCTTCCCTCTGAAATTTGGCTTAGATATCCTTTGGTTAGCTCAGTCACCTATATATATTCAATATTCTCAATTGTGATTTAAAATTAGAGAGCCTTGCCTCTTATTTATACTCTCCATCTTCTAGGTCACTTAACCCATTTCTAGGTCACTTAACCTATTTCTAGGTCACTTAACCGATTTCTAGGTCACTTAACTCATTTATAGGTCACTTAATTAGAAATTTCTCCATTACTTTATCATTTAAATATTCCTCATTGACTTTGTCACCTCACTTTATCATTTAAATAATATTCTTTGATTTTGTCAGTTCACTTTATTATTTAAATAATACTTCTTGACTTTGTCACTTTACTTTATCATTTAAATAATAATTTCTTCTTTGCAAGATCTTTGACTTCTTTGACCTTTTGGGTATTCAAGCCAACATATGAGGGTCCTCCAACTTCGTAAGGCCATAAATCTCAAACCGTGAGGGTTTATGTTACGTTCCACATACCACCAGAAATGGCATGACATGTATTATCCATATAGAATAGTCTTACTTGAAAATATATCAAAACCCATACCAATATCCATCAAACAAACTTGGATCCATTACCCAAACCTGGGTTCTCCAACTTTTCATGGCCATAACTCTCAAACCATGAAGAGTTATGTGACATTACACATACCACTAGATATAGTATGACAAGCACTATCCATATAGGATAGTTTCATTGACAAATTCAATGATATTCATCTTATTATTCCACACTCAAGCATGGGTCCAACCATTCTTCTAGGATAACTCAATCGTAAAGTGTCTTCCCGTGGGGGCTTTCACCATAAGGGGACCACTTTGGAGTTCATCCATTTGTGCACCTTATCAACCATGATAAGACTATAATGATAAATCTAACTATGCATCATATATCAAATAAACCACATTGAACCATCTTCATCTTTGCATCATGTATCAATGACAACTCATTGATCGATCTTCATCTATGCATGACATCATATGCCATATATTTGACATATATCTAATCTCATCAAGGAAAATACATATTACATTTGACATCAATCATCAATCAAACAATATGTTGGCATCAATCAATCACTTGACATCAATCAATGAAATCAATCAATCAAACCATTGGCATCAATGACAACATGATCCAACGATCTCCCCCTTTGGCATTGATGGAAATACCAACATTTATGTCAACACTAATCATTGATGTCAACATGTAGACAAGTTATGCTCTACATCAATAGTCATCAATCATATCAATATGACTATCTCACCCCATCAATCACATTAATGTGACTATCTCTCCCCCTTTGACATCAATGGCAAAGGGTAATTCTCCTCTTGGGGCTACTCCCCTTGTTTGAACTCTCCTTGGGGATACTCACCTTGTTTGAACAGTCCTTGGGGATCCTCCACCTATCTGAATGCCTTTGATCTTACTATGAATAATCTCTCCCCTTTTGAACAAGGGATGTCACTATGATGTAATGCTAAAGACACATCGCTCATACTCCCCTTGTGACCATCGATCCCCTTGGAATTATGCCTATGTGCTCTTTCTTGAAATATAGGGATCTTTTCTAGGTATTCATCTAATAAATATCTCAGCCTAGAATCATGGGAATAAGAATGACTCCCCCTATGGGTATGTCTCCCCCTATCTCCTCTGCAATATGATCAACATGCAATTGCTACTGCTCAACCGAATCATAGATCAACTTATCTTTCAATGATGATCCTTGGACCTGTCCATGCATCAAACTTGTGTCATACCATACATCATGAAACAAAATATATGTCAAAAATAAAATAGAGAATCATGAACAAAATATCAACCAAGTACATCATGTACCAAAATGTGCCCACCATGCACAACACCAATGTACATCAACCATGTACATCAACATCATACAATGTGCCAAAAGATATCATCCATGAAATGTATCAACCATATGCCTCTATCAACATGTCAAAATGTGCATCTACCAATATTTCAACCATGTGCATCCACCAATATGCCAACCATGTGCATCTACCAACATGCCAAACAAGTGTCATATCACTCATGTTATGTCTCTACCATGAACCAAGTGCCTCAATCATCAAATGACTCATGTACCAAAATATATGCTAATCAAGTAATACCAATGATGTACTTTTAGCCAAGTAATCATCATCCAAACATATACCAAACATGTACATCAACATGTATCACTACTTGTACCAAGCAAGTATGCCAACCATGCACCAATACCACAACAAGATGTGATCTGGATTATTTTCGGCACGAAATGAGAGCGGAGATATAATAAATAAATGCACAGAGATATCGTGGATATCCAATAATATAATAGAAATTTATCATATATGCAACCATAAACATAGAGATACAGTAATGCACGATTTATATTAATGAAATAAATGTATAGAGACTGTAAAAATACAGAGTGAAAGACTCGCTAGAATGGTGGCAACTTATCTCTGAGAAGAGATGTGACGGCTACTCACATTCACAAGAAGGTGATTACAATGAGGCTTTGAAGGCATTTTTACAATAAAAAGGAATTCCAAAAACTCTAGACATCCAAAAACCTAACCCTAGGAGATGAAGTGCCAAAAGTCACGTGGGCCCCGTTTGGGTAAGTTAGTACATCAACTTCCTGGGATCGTAACTTTTGCATATGATCTTCGTTTTAGGCGTATGATAGCCCATTGGAAAGGTATCATCGAGGAGATTCATTTTGGGGGCTCAATCATGCCTTTTTCTCTCATTGAGAATCTCTATCCCTAAAAACCTTCATTTAGGCCCTCAAAATGGCCCTGGAAGTTAAAACTGCTAAAAATAGTAAATTGCCAAAATTGCCAGAAAACTGTTTTGAGATAATTGGAAAAGGTGGGTGGCCATAGATATCCACATAGATCAATCCTCCCTCCTTAGGAAGAAATGGTCTCCATTGCGTTGAGTTCCCGGGGGAGAGGGAAAAGCGTTTGTTGAATCTGCATCTTGGTGAGTTGTTTTCCTTGTTGGAGATGTTGTGTTGCTTGGTTTGTGGAATACTGTCATGAACTTATTGAGGTTGAGTCTATTCAAAAAGTTGAGCTACATGAGAGGACGATGTGCAAAAGGAATATTTTCTCTTTTTTGCAACCTTGTTGACCTGCTTCTGTTGGATAGAAGGTGCTTGGGGCGAGGCTGTAGTGGTTGCAGTGTCCTTCTATCCCCCTTTTGAATAGATTGTGAAGAAGATTAATTTTGTAGTATGAGATACTACCTTGTAGCATTGTTTAGGTGGAACAATAGTCGGAGCTACCTCTGGTATTCTGTAGAGATGACCCCCCAAAGTGACAATGACACTACGAGGTCGAGACTCATAAATAGCATGGTGCTTCCACATATATGGCTGGCCCAAGAGAACATCACAGACATCCAGTGGGGAAACATCACATAATACCTCATCCTTGAAGGGTTGGATGTCATATTCCAATCGACATTGTTGGTTGACACGTAGATCTCATACTTGGCGAATCCACTCGATGTTGTATGGTTGCGGGTGTGGTGTTGTCGACAATCCCAACTGTTTGACAACCTCTACTAAGATGAGGTTATTCTGGCTTCTGCTATCAACAATAAAATGCAGCAGGGTCCCCTTCACCCACATCTATGAATGAAAAAAGGTGCTCCCTCTCTTTAGGATCTGTTGGTTCTTCTGGTTGAATTGTTGTGGTTGTGAAAATAGCAGTGGGGTCTGTGTCGATGATCTGTCTTTGACCAATATTTTTAGAATCAGATTCTGAATCAGGGTTTGGCTCCTTGTCTTTGATCTCGGCCACCAATAACTATTTTGAGTGACATTCATCAGTGTTGTTCCAGGGGATTTTGTGGAAATCACACCATTTTCCGGTGTCCTTCTTTGTCTTCCCGTGACCCTTCTTTTCCTATGGCTTGGACTAGTTTTTGGGAGACTATTTTTTAGGGACATCTTTGTCATACTTTGGTTGTTGCGGATTTGCAGACCCAAACTCCCGTTTGTTCTGGTGATTAAATTTCTGCCCGATTTTAACACCATATCGATAAGCAACACCAAGTGATGAGATGTCCAGAAAATCCATTTCAGTTTGGATGTATCTGTGTAGAGCCCCATGGTATTTTAGAACCAAATGTCGTTTGAATTCTTTGATACATAGCTTGGTGCGCAAGGTATGGAAGGTATTGGTGAACTCTCGAACTTCTTGAACCCTCTCTTGCCACAATGTGGTCCATCTCATGTACTGGTCCTCATAGTTGCCAACATGGTAATATTGTTCCTTTACCACATCCACAAAAAAATCCCAAGTGGACTTGACCCCATATATTCCAGACTCCTCTGTGGAAATTTTCTCCCAGTAAGTTTCCCCCCAATGTTTGACATGGGGGAGAGCCTTAAGGAGTGAGAAGATGATCTTTTCTCTGTCCGAAAAATTGTGAATGGAGAAATAACCTTCTAACAGATTTAACCATTTATCTGGGGCATCCGCATCTATATCACCTTAAAATATGGGAATATAAAAATTAACCTGTACCTTGAAAGGAGAGGTTCTTCCAAAGAGGTTTTTTGATGAATATGCACCTATTTCTATCAGCAGGCATTGAAGGATGTGGGAAAAATTCTCCATCATTTCGTCCCTCTATCGCGTGAGAAGTTGCTCAAGCAACAGATTGATAGAATCATCTTCTCTGTCATTTTTATTTTCTTCTGCCATTGAGGGTTTTTTAGGTGTGCGAGAGAGATTATCTTCAAGAGAGACAATATCGAGACTCAACTTTCTATACTCGGACCTCATCAGGGACATTCACTAAATAAAATGATCAAGAGCAGCCTACTCTGATACCATTGATCCGGATTATTTTCGACACGAAATGAGAGTAGAGATATAATAAATAAATGCACAGAGATATCGTGGATATCCAATAATATAACAAAAATGTATCATATATGCAACCATAAACATAGATATATAGTAATACATGATTTCTATTAATGAAATAAATGTACAGAGACTATAAAAATACAGAGTGAAAAACTCGCTAGAATGGTGGCAACTTATCTCTGAGAAGAGATGTGATGGCTACTCACATTCGCAAGAAGGTGATTACAATGAGGATTTGAAGGCCTTTTTACAATAAACAGGAATGAAAAAAACCCTAGACATCCAAAAACCTAACCCTAGGATATGAAGCACCAAAAGTCATGTGGGCCCCATTTGGGTAAGTAAGTACATCAACTTCCCATAGTGTCATGAGTCTCGACCCCATATTTTCATTATTACTTTAGGGGGTCATCTCTATAGAATACCAGAGGTAGTTTCGACTACTGTTCCATCTAAAAAGCGCTGCAAGGTAGTATCTCACACTGCAAAATTCAGCGTCTTCACAATATGTTCAAAAGGATACAAAAGGACACTACAACCATTACAGGTTGGCCCAAAGCACCTTCTATCCAACAGAACCAGGTCGACAAGGCTGCAACAAAGTGTGAAGATTCCTTCTGCACATCATCCTCTCATGTATCTCGAATTGTTGAACAACCTCAACCTCAACAGGTTCATGACAGATTTCCACAAACTAAGCAACACGACGTCTCCAGCAAGACAAACAGCTCACCAAGATGCAGATTCAACAAACGCTTTTCCCTCTCCCCTGGGAACTCAACGCAATGGAGACCATTGCTTTCTAAGGAGGGAGGATTGATACAGGTGGATATCGGTGGCCACCCACCTTTTCCAAATGGCTCAAAATAGTTTTTTTGGCAATTTTGGCAATTTACTATTTTTAGCAGGTTTTAACTTCTGGGGCCATTTTGAGGGTCCAAATGAAGGTTTTTCGAGATCAAGGTTTTCAATGATAGCCGAAGGCATGATTTATCTCTCGAAGATACCTTTCCAACGAGCTATCACATGCCTAAAACGGAGATCGTATGCAAAAGTTACGACCCCGGGAAGTTGATGTACTCACTTACCCAAACGGGGCCCACATGACTTTTGGCACTTCATCTCCTAGGTTTAGGTTTTTGGACACCTAAGACTTTTGGAATTCTTGTTTATTGTAAAAAATGCTTTCAAAGCCTCATTGTAATAATCTTCTCATGGATGCAAGTAGCTGTCACATCTCTTCTCAGAGATAAGCTACCACCATTCTAGCGAGTCTTTCACTCTGTATTTTACAGTCTCTGTACATTTATTTCATTAATAGAAATCATGTATTACTATATATCTTTGTTTATGGTTACATCTCTGATACATTTCTGTTATATTATTGGATATACGCGATATCTTTGTGCATTTCCTTATTATATCTCCACTCTCATTTCGTGCCGAAAATAATCCAGATCAATAAGGGTTAAAGACTAATGAATATTAACTACTAAGTGCTCTATTAAGTGTTGTAATCATAGATCTGTTTCCATCTATATTGAATACACTTGATTCCTACAACCCCCATGCCTCTACCTCGGGTGAGACTTCATCTGCTTCACAGGTGTTGCCAAAATGGTCGGTAGTTAGGTTTTTGTTGGTGCGATGTTGAAGCATTGAAACCTGGGTCTGCCCTTGTTCCAACACCCTACTATAAGAAACACAATATTTCACTGACCGATACTTATCATTTCTCACACCTAACGAATTCAAAGTATTGATGACAATGAGCTTTGTTGGCCTTACCATATCAAACAATGTGGTATCTGTTGATACTAAAAGGGGGGTGAATCAATATAAAGTACATTTAAAAAAAAAATTCAAATTATACTTAAACCATTCAATTATATCCAATGAGAAATGAACAATAGTATAAGAGTTACACCAATACACCACAATACACCATGTACAATATATGAGAAATAATCAATAGTTATTGTTCAATGGAAGTAATGACTTCCAAAGGTAGCTCTAGATTCCAAATATAAAGGGAGGGATAAACCTCCAAGAGGAAGATACAATCCTCCAATATCAAGAGAGGGTTTACCTCTCCATCCTTTCACCTTCTTTCCACCCAAGAATATATGAGAGATAATAAAAATTTACATTAAATCATCACCATCAACTAACCATCACATAGAACCAGATAATGCTTCCTGAGACTTATTAAACTTATGCAATTATTCACTTCTTAGAATACTCTAATCTTGTAGATAATATAACTCAATTTTTTCTATGAAACTCCTTTGATTTTCATTCCTTGAATCCCCCCCGAAAATAAGTTATAGAGAGAATGGTAGACCTTATTCAATTCTGGCTTATTCAAGAGAGCGAACTTGTACAGAATGTATCGCGCTCAATATTTAACATCCAACTCTGAAATTCTCACACAGGAAACTACAGCCCGTACTCTTTCCATTAAAATTGGTCTCACTTCATTTGGATTCTCTATGAAAAATTTATGACTATTTTACCCGGAACACCTATTTATGACTAGCTTCAGGACTAGTCAACAACCCTATCTCCCACATAATGTATCACCAAAAGTATAGTGAATAAAGAGATGGATTTTTTACCATAGGTAACTAGATATGTCGTCTCAATAGCATACCAATTGCACCATCTGAATCATTCTAGAAAAAAAGTTATATCGAAAATGGTAAGATGAATTGTAAATAACATACCTTAGAACACATCACCAAAAGACTTCATCCTTCCTTAAAATACAACCTTCTTTGCTTCAGATTTCCTCCGAAATTTGACTTGTGTGTATTTAAAATGAATGTATAATGATATGTATTTATACCCTTTACGTCACTTCTAGGGTTGACCTGACACTTTCTTATTTTGGAATTCTTTTGTTTAATTATCTTCAAAGACGACCTGTACTTCATTCTTCAATTCACTTTGTCATCTTCAAAAATTCATTTATCCTCAACCATGAGGATCGATGTGACGTGCCACCTACCACTGGAAGCAACACATGTGTAATATCCATCCATGGGTGTTGTGTCTGCATGTGAATTGTCCTTCATTTCCAAATACCTTCATCAATCTTGCGGTCCAAAACCAATGACTAGGGTTGACATCAATAACAACAACCAATCTTCCAACAATATCCCCCTTTCTCATTGATGGAAACAATCATTCTCCCCCTGTCATCATGATCCCAATTTCTCTCCCTCTTTGACATCAAGAGAAAAGGGTAGGGTTTCTCCCCCTCAGTTTAATGCCAAAAGGTAACTCTCTTCTTTGGGGTTGCTCCCCCTAAACATATAGCACTTAATAACACTTCAATTTTATGGTATCTTTCTTCCTTGGAGGTTTTTTGTGGATTTAGGACGTATATGTTACTTGGTCTTATTGTTGCATTTGCAACCAATCTTCTTCAACCTTATTCTTTGATTTTTCATCTTTTTGAGTCAAACGTGAGAGTATATCCTTGATCACACATTTTACTAACACTTAGTAGATTATGCTTCAAGTCTTCAACCAATAGGACATTCTTTGCTTTTACATTTTTTCTTCCAAGCTCTACTACACCTTTTCCAATTATTTTGGCAGATGAGTCATCTCCAAATGCAATATTTCCACACTTTCTCTTCAAGCTGATGAATTTATCTTGATCCCTAGTCATGTGTGAAGAACATCCACTGTCTATGTACCATTCATCTTCTTCTTTACATTCTTCAGTGGTCAATGCTATTCGACAATATTCATTGTTTGGAATCTCTTTCCTTCTCCATATTGTGGTTGGCATAGGGACATCTTCATTTATATATCTGCAATATCATGCTTTGTGACCAAGATAATTACATTTGTAGCATACAATATTTGTGTCCATCAATGGGGAAAATGAATTATAACATATGTTGACAAATCCATGATTATTTCCATATCTTATATTTACACCATTCATGTTTCTTGCATAGTTGTCCATTTCATTGATTCTGCAATTAATTGTCTTATGTCCAAAAATTTTGCAAGTATAACAATAACTAAGAAAGAAATTTTTACACCTGGGAGTAAGTGACCTTCTTTGTGACGTAGTCCATCTGGGTTCATGATCTACTCTTATGTAGTTTCCTTCATACTAATTGAAGCTTCTTTGATTCTTGAAGGTAGGAGGTATTATTGGATATTCATCTCTTTTCTAATCATTCCTTCTATCTGGTATCCTGGTCCACTTCTCATCAATTGTTTGTGTAGCTCTTTCTTCAACCATCTTGTTGGTATTTGCATCTTCTTTGTATGAAGTTTCACCCATGCATCCAATATGTGTTAAGTATTTTGGAACTTGAGAGTTTCTTAAGCTCTTCCTCAATGAGACAATCTTCTTCTTTCTTCATCATTTGGACATTCCTTACTTCTCTTATTCTTCTTGCTTCTTTGAGTAGAGTTTTCAAGAAAATGGTTTCTTCTCTTAGTTTCTCAAAGTCTTCTAATTGTTTCTTCAATCTTACAACTGTCTTTTCACAACTACCCAATTCACTTCTTAGTTTTATATGCATGTCTTTGAGCTTACTATTTTCAATCTCAATATGCTTCATTTTTTTAAGATTTTCATCTTCTTGTTGAATCATTTCTTCTTCATGATTTTATTCTTATTCATTGGAATTTTCTTCTTTAGTGTCATCTCTTTCAATCCTTGGATGAGGAAATTCAAATTCAACATGTCCTACTCCTTCACAATTAAAGAAAAATAATTGACCTCTATTTGCTTCTTTGAAATATGAGATTTTGTAATTTGCTTCAACTTCTTCTTCTTCTATTGCTTCTTCTTCCCTTGCATAAATGTATTGTAGATTGTGCTAAATCTCTTTTGTTGATGCACATGATCCCACTTTGTATTTCACTGAATCTATCAATCCATCCAGGATGGTATCTATTGCTAATTTGTTGTTCCCTTTTGCTTCCTTCTGAGTTGCAATCTTTCGTTTCTTCAAAGCATTGTATCCTGAACCAACTGAGTACCAAACATCTTCCCCAAGATATTTCAAGTAAGTTTCCATTAGATTACTCCAGTATTCAAAATTACTTCTATCAAATGGTGGAATCCCATTTGGAATGTTTTCTTCCATTTTTTCTTAGGATCTTCCTTCCAATGGTTAAAGTGTACTGAAGGTAACCCACTCTGATACCAATTGTTGATACTGATAGGAGGGTGAATCAGTATCAATTACAATTTAAAAACATTTTAAACTTATACTTGAACCATTCAATTATATCCAATGAGCAATGAACAATAGTATAATAGTTACACCAATACACAATCCACAATATGTGAGAAATAATCAATAGTTTTTGTTCAAGGGAAGTAATGACTTCCAAAGGTAGCTCCATCTTCCAAATATAAAGGGAGGGATAAACCTCCAAAATAAAGATACAATACTCCAATATCAAGACAGGGTTTACCTCTCCATCCTTTCCCCTACCTTCCACCCAAGAATATATGAGAGATAATAAAACTTTACATTAAATCATCACCATCAACTAACCATCACATAGAACCAGATAATGCTTCCTCATACTTCTTCAACTTATGCAATTATTCACTTCTTAGAATAATATGATCCTATAGATAATATAACTCAATGTTTTCTCTGAAACCCCTCCAATTCTCACTCCTTTAATCCTCCCCAAAAATAATTTATAAAGAGAATGGTAGACCTTATTCAATTCTGGTTTGTTCAGTAGAGCGAACCTGTACAGAATGCCCCGCGCTCAATATTTAACATCTGATTCTAAAATTTGCACACAAGAAACTACAGAACATATGCTTTCCAATGAAATTGATCTCACTTCATTTGGATTCTGTATGAATAATTTATGATTTTTTTACCTGGAACACTTGTTTATGACTAGCTTCAGGACTAGTCAAAAACCCTATCTTCCACATAGTGTATCTCCAAAAGTATAGTGAATAAAGAGTTGGAATTTTTACCACAGGTACCTAGATACGTCTTCTCAATACAATATCAATTTCACCATCTGAATCATTCTAGAAAAACCTTATAGTGAAAATGGTAAGATGACCTATAAATAACATACCTTAGAACACATCACCAAAAGACTTCATCCTCCCTTGAAATCCGACCTTCTTTGCTTCAGATTTCCTTTGAAATTCGACTTGTATGTATTTAAAATGAATGTATAATGATATGTATGTATGCCCTTTATGTCACTTCCTTTTAACATTAGGTCTGACCTGACACTTTCTTATTTTGTAATTCTTTTCTTTAATTATCTTCAGGGTTGACCTGTACTTCCTTATTCAATTCACTTTGTCATCTTCAAAAATTCATTTCTCCTCAACCATGAGGATCCACGTGATGTGCCACCTACCACCAAAATCAGCGTGATGTATACTATCCATCCATGGGTGTTGTGTCTGCATGTGCTTTGTCCTTCATGTCCAAATACCTTCATCAATCTTGCGGCCCAAAACCAATGACTAGGGTTGACATCAATGACAACAACCAATCTTCCAAAAATACCCCCCTTTGTCATTGATGGAAACACTCATGCTCCCCATGTCATCATGATCCCAAGTTCTCTCCCCCTTTGACATCAATGGAAAAGGGTAGGGCTTCTCCCCCTGAGTTTAATGGAAAAAGGTAACTCTCTTCTCTGGAGCTGCTCCCCTTGAACATATAGCACTTAATAACACTTCATTTTTATGGTATCTTTCTTCCTTGGATTTTTTTTGTGGATTTAGGACGTATATGTTACTTAGTCTTGTTGTTGCAGTTGCAACCATTCTTCCTGAACCTTCTTCTTTTATTTTTCATCTTTGTGAGTCAAACATGAGAGTATATCCTTGATCGCACATTTTACTAACACTGAGTAGATTATGCTTCAAGTATTCAACCAATAGTACATTCCTTGCTTTTAAATTTTTTCTTCCAAGCTCTACTACACCTTTTCCAATTATTTTGGCAGATGAGTCATCTCCAAATGCAACATTGCCACCCTTTCTCTTCAAGTTGATGAATTTGTCTTAATCCCCAGTCATGTGTGAAGAACATCCATTGTCTATGTACCATTCATCTTCTTCTTTACATTCTTCAGTGGTCAATGCTATTCGACAATCTTCATTGTTTGGAATCTCTTTCCTTCTCCATACTATGGTTGGCATAGGGACATCCTCATTCATATATCTGCAATATCGTGATTTGTGACCAAGATAATTACATTTGTAGCTTACAATATATGTGTCCATCAATAGGGAAAATGAATTATAACTTATGTTGAAAAATCCACGATTATTTCCATATCTTCTATTTACACTATTCATGTTTCTTACATAGTTGTTCCTTTCATTGATTCTGCAATTAATTTCCTTATGTCCAAAATTTTTGCAAGTATAACAATGACCAAGAAAGAAATTTTGATACCTGGGAGTAAGTTACCTTCTTTGTGATGTAGTCCATATGGGTTCATGATCTACTCTTTTGTATTTTCCTTCATATTGATTGAAGCTTTTTTTATTCCTAAAGGTAGGAGCTCTTCTTAGATATTCACCTTTTTTGTAATGATTCCTTCTTTCTGGTATCCTAGTTCACTTCTCATCAACTTTTTGTGTAGCTCTTTCTTAAACCTTCTTGTTGGTATTTGCATCTTCTTTGTATGAAGTTTCACCCATGCATCCAATATGTGTTAAGTATTTTGGAACTTGAAATTTTCTTAAGCTCTTCCTCAATGAGAAATCTTCTTGTTCAAGTTTCTTACAATCTTCTTCTTTCTTCATCATTTGGACATTCCTTACTTCTCCTATTCTTATTGCTTCATCAAGTAGAGTTTTCAAGGAAATGGTTTATTCTCTTAGTTTCTCAAAGTCTTCTAATTGTTTCGTCAAGATTACAATTTTCTTTTCAAAACTACCCAATTCATTTCTTAGGTTTTTATGCATGTATTTGAGCTTGCTATTTTCAATCTCAACATGCTTCATTTTTTTAAGATTCTCATCTTCTTGTTGAATCATTTTTGTTCATGATTTTCTTCTTCTTCATTCTACTTTTCTTCTTCATTGTCATCTCTTCCAATCCTTGGATGAGGACATTCAAATTCAACTTTCCCTACTCCTTCACAATTAAATCAAAAGAATTGACCTCTATTTTCTTCTTTGAAATATGAGATGTTGTAATTTGCTTCAAATTCTTATTCTTCTTCTACTTCTTCCCTTTCATAAAGGTTTTGTAGCTTGTCCCAAATCTCTTTTGTTGATTCACATGATCCCACCTTGGATTTCAGTGAATCGGTCAATCCATCCAAGATGGTATCTATTGCCAATTTGTTGTTCCTTTTTGCTTCCTTCTGAGCTGGAGTATTTGGTTTCTTCAAAGTATTGTATCCTAAAGCAACTGAGAACCAAAAATCTACCCCAAAAATCTTTCAAGTTTCCATTATATTACTCCAGTATTAAAAATTGCTTCCATCAAATGGTGGAATCCCATTTGGAATGTTGTCTTCCATTTTTTCTTAGGATCTTCCGTCCAATGGTAAAACTTTACTTAAGGTAACCCACTATGATACCACTTGTTGATACTGAGAGGGGGGTGAATTAGTATCAAGTACAATTTAAATTTTTTTTTAACTTATACTTAAGCCATTCAATTATATCCAATGAGAAATGAACAATAGTATAAGAGTTACACCAAAACATGACAATATACTATGCACAATATATGAGAAATAATCAATAGTTATTTTTCAAGGGAAGTAATGACTTCCAAAGGTAGCTCCATATTCCAAATATAAAGGGAGGGATAAACCGCCAAAATGAAGATACAATCCTCCAATATCAAGGGAGGGTTTACCTCTCCATCCTTGCCCCTTCTTTCCACCCAAGAATATATGATAGATAATAAAACTTTACATTAAATCATCACCATCAACTAACCATCACATAGAACGAGATAATTCTTCCTGAGACTTCTTCAACTTCTGAAATTGTTCACTTCTTATAATACTATGATCTAGTAGATAATATAACTCAATGTTTTCTCTGAAACTCCTCCAATTTTCACTCCTTGAGTCCTCCCCAAAAATAATTTATAAGAGAGAATGGTAGACCTTATTCAATTATGGTTTATTCAGGAGAGTGAACTTGTATAGAATGCCATGTTCTCAATATTTAACATCCGATTATGAAATTCATACAAAAGAAACTACAACCCGTACTCTTTCCAATGAAATTGGTCTCACTCCTTTTGGATTCTCTATGAAAATGTTATGATTGTTTTACCCGGAACATTGTTTTATGACTAGCTTCAGGACTAGTCAAAAACCCTATCTTCCATAGAGTGTATCTCTAAAACTATAGTGAATAAAGAGCTAAAACATTTACCATAGGTACCTATATATGTCTTCTCAATACCATACGAATTTCACCATCTGAATCATTCTAGAAAAAACATTATAACAAATATTGTAAGATGACCTATAAATAACATACCTTAGAACACATCATCAAAAGACTTCATCCTCCCTTGAAATCTGGCCTTCTTTACTTCATATTTCCTCTGAAATTTGACTTATGTGTATTTAAAATGAATGTATAATGATATGTATTTATAGCCTTTATGTCACTTTGTTTTAACATTAGGGATGACCTAACACTTTCTTATTTTGTAATTATTTTCTTTAATTATCTTGAGGGCCCACCTGTACTTCCTTCTTCATTTCCCTTTTTCATCTTCAAAAATTCATTTCTCCTCAACCATGAGGATCCACGTGACGTTCCACCTACCATCGGAAACAACATGATGTATACTATCCATCCATGGGTGTTTTGTATGCATGTGCATTGTCCTTCATGTCCAAATACCTTCATCATTCTTGCGGTCCAAAACCAATGACTAGGGCTGACATCAATGACAACAACCAATCTTCCAATAGTATCTTGTCACGAGGGTTTTAAACAATATGCATTTGAACTCGCCAATATTTCCTCTATTTTTCTAATCATTTCAACATCAAACACACAATAAATGAGTGTAATTTAATCATCCTGAGTATTTTTGTAAGTGTTGATATGAAGCTAGTGATCAAATCATATTTAATTTCACACATGCTTTATAGCTAATCCTACAAAAAAATTCGAATATGGAGCATTTAAACATGGGTCATATAACATTTTGACAAGCCTTTTTTGTATATCTCATTAGGACTATCACTAACAAAGTCTTGATTTTTTTAGGCCCATATATTCCACATGTCAACCCTAATTGGTTCGAGGACATGGAAGGGAAGTCCCATTTCATATCTGCAATGAATTCTAACTTCCCTAGCTACAAATTCTTCCACCTTAGTCATCCATTGTTTCCTTGAGGTTTTTCCATAGGGATGTTGGAGTAACCCCTTTCTTTCCTCAACAATGAGAACTTTTCTATATTTTTTCAAATTGTAGAACAGTGAGGGATTTTCCTAAAACAAGATTATGGTATCCTTCAAATATCCCAAGCGCCGAATATTTACTCTATATTTTATCCAATCCTTTATCTTTCCTAGGATAAATGGGGCAATCTTCAAAACTCCTTGAAGGAACTATGTCAACTCTTATGCAATGTCATCAAGGCCTCCATGTGATTTCCCACTTGTATGGGGTTTCCTAATTAAACCCAACTCCATTATACTTCATAATTTCATTAATAAAATCAATCCCTTTGTCCCAGGCTCAAGTTGGGTGGTTTCACGAAGTAGGTTTCAGGACAACTCCAAAAAATCCCTAGGAACCTTGAAAATTCCACAAGTGAAAATAAGCATCTAAGGGAATAAAGCATAAGAATAATTATATGGATTTCTACATATGTATCCCTATGCCTCACAAATACATCTACTTGCACTCTTGTTTCCACATGTGATGCAACCCCCCTACCCTCCTGGGGATTCTGCGACCTCTCGGTCTTGGATCTTTCTGAAATGCTTTCCTATGAATTTGTGGATCTTTGTCATGTATCTTCCTGGATCTGATGGTCCAATTGTACTTCAGGTTTCGCGACTTCGTGAATATTTCACCTACTCCATACACAACTTTTTCAGGCCTCTATCTCCCATATTTTCTAATACGCTGCCACATATCCTCCTCATAGCCAATGGCTAGGATTCGCTTCACAACTTCAATGATCCCACTTCTCAACACTATAAACACTCTGAACTCAGAATTTCTGAAATACTTCACAACCAACCTTCGTGCAACTTTCCCCAGATCTGACGGTCTGGAATGATCTTGATCCCTCTCGGATGGATCTTGCTCATTGATTATGGGAAAACTTAAAGGGATTCTACCTTTGATGATTTCTTACTGCTCTCCGTCCTGAAATTTTTTCTTTCTCAAAATTTTTCCTCCTTAGAGTGCTCTCTTCGACACTTAGTCGAAATTCATCCTATGCACACCTTGCAATAGGTTTTCCTCCACAACTTAGATTCTCTATAGACGAATTCACTATTTCTCCTTAAATTTTGAGTCAAAATACTCTATCGCACACTCCTTGTGGACAATATGCACTCTTTTCATGCAAAGCTCCAAATTACCTTTCTTGGACTTGCTTCTTCCCAACACTCTGAACTTCTTCAGAATGACTCCTTCGATACCCAACTAAGTATCGATTATGCCCACACCTTGCGACCTACCTCCTTCAGCTTAATCTCTTGAAGGCTACTGTGCACTCCTTGCAACAATTCTCAAGGGCTCAATTGGTTCCTCCTGAACAATATGAACTTGATTGAGGTTCCTCCTACACGCACTCTCAAACTTTCTTTTTTGAACTTTTGGAGTCACTACGGACTCTGTCAAGAACACCTTGCAGACACTATGCACTCTTTGCACAAATAAAGTTCATGTTATCTCTTCTTAGCTTATGAGTCGAAATAGACCCTGTCAACGCACTCCTTGCGGACACTATGCATATTTGCACTTGCTTGTAGAAGAGAAACAATTGAAACTTATCTAAATCTTCACAGATTCATACACTCAACCATGTAAACACATTCAGACATAAGAACAAGGAAATAACAGAGAATTGAAAACAAACAGAAAGTCTACCATTCATTCATTCAGATAGACACAACACCACCAAACACTTGGGACAATGTTCCTCTGTTATATTCATTCAACTGTTATATATATGGGTTCATAAAATGCTTCCCAATAGCTCTCAACTCTTAGCTACAATGTCAACAACTAGAATTCCAACAATAATAATAACTTCTACAACTATATCAATAACTTCAACAACCTCTTCTGGGAAACAATACAAAGCTTTATACAAGAGGGGATCTTCGAGCCTTTCCCTCTGACTATTCTAGAGTTATCCTATCGAAATAAAAGCATTCAACTACTTAGGATTATTACAATAAATATTTGTGACAGACAGATAAGATCAAACACCTCGAATCTGTACTGCACACAGCTTCATTAAAATAAAATACATCTTTCAACGCTCTCATGTGATCATCCAGCTCCAAAACATTAAGGATGTTCTTTAATTATATTGTTTCAAAAGATTTACGTGATATGCCACTTTAAAATTTAAAATTCACTTCAAAATGTGCGCTAGGCGCTAAGTTGTCCTCCACTCATGCTTTGCTAGTGGTGCTCCTCCATCAACATGCCACCTCCTCTAATGCCACATGTATGATATCCAATTGCATAATGGAATATCTTCTCAACCAATTGGATTAAGGCATTCCATGGCTAAAAAATATCATTCAACAAACCATGGGGCATGACTTCTTTGATATAATACACATAAGAACAACAATATGATGGAATAGGATCACTATCCAACTCAATTGTATTCATACCAATGGTACATATTTATAGTAAAATGGTTGATGCCACCTCATAGAGAGATTTATCTAGATCCTAAAATCATGTATGATGACTAGGCTAGAAAATCTTAAATAACTCATTAGTCATCACTTGAGGATATATTACTAATATCCTAAATGAATAATACAAATATAGGTGAAAAATAGACTTAGTGATTGGTAAGGTAATCCATGGGGTAACATTCCCCCCCTTAATCACAAGTTCGATCAATAATACCAACAATGAATCATAAACTGGTATCATTTGCAAGTCTCTGTATTGAAACTTCTGAGCTGATCTTCATTGAAGGACTTCCTGAAAAAATTCCAATCTGGATGTTGAATGATTCATTTGATATGAACTTGAAGAGAGATGAGATATGGAAGTGAATAGCTGCAATATTTGAACATTCCATGATGGCTTGACAATTCTATCATTTTACTAAGTATTTGAGCTAGAAGAATTTGATGTCTTCTGCTAATTTGTGAACACGTAGTATCACCACTCTATTATCAGTGCATCACTGAAGTGCTCTCTGAATCTGTGGTTTGGGATAACCACTGACCAATTGATGCCATGTATCTAATGGTTTTTGTATGACCACTAACCAATTTTGACACTTTTAACTATCCAACAACATCCCAATGTCTCATGTGTATGATTCAATTGCAATTTATTGAATCATAATTCTTCCAAAGTTTATCATCTACAAACTGTAGTTTCCCATATGGAAAATTTGATGCCCATTTGGAATATTTGTTGTCGAAACTTTCGGTATGACAATCATCTTTAATTTCATCATTAATTCCCCCCTTTGCTAGCTCAAAGGAGAGACCACAAGTGGTTTCCTAAACCATATTCACTTGACTTTTGAACTCCCCCCCTTAAGGTACAAAAGAGTTGCATCATTGTACTCCCCCTTTTGGACTCAAGAGAGTACGATACTTACTCCATCTGTGTACAAAACAAAGTGGGCATGTGGAAACAACCACATGTTATCTCATCTTGTGAGGACCTTGCTTAAAAGCTATGCCATAAGGGGACCACTTTGATTTATATACCCTTATGTCAGGTACAAAAAATGTTATGTTTTGCAAGATTGGTCTTTACTCGAGATTGAATTCTACGATAAGACGTATATAGTCGCTTGGTTGTTAAAGACCATTTCTAAGGGTCGATCCACTCATAGTGAATCTAAAATCTTACAGGTTTCTTCAGTGTTGAACATCTGTCTAGAGAATGGTTATGCTTTCCAAAATGTTGGAAATGATGAAGATCAAAACACTAATTCTCCATGTGACCAACATGATTGCAATGTTGACTCTTATCATTCTAATGCTCAATTGGAACAATTGAAGTTGAATCTTCTTGAAGGAATCCAACACTTTGGAACTGGATTGATCTGGAATAATCATGAATATGAAAGGAAACTTCCTTGTCATATCCAAGTCCTATTATGTGCTTGTTGTAGATTATTTCTTCCCAATTTCGGATGATGGGATTGGAAAGACTATTCTTAACCTTTTTCTTTGACATATATGAAAGTTGATTTACTCCATGTTGTTGCATCATTGAAATATTTCCTTCACTGAACTAAAAAGAGAATTCTTGAAATGTAGGTTCAAGAATACCTTCATCTTCGTGTGCATTTGGAGTTGTCTTACTGAGTTTCCCTTGCATTGACTGTTGATAAAAAACATCATCATCATCATCATCATCATCATAGAGAGGGTTATTCTAAAAAAAACTAGTTACTTTACAAGTAGTTGATTTTTGAGATCCCCAATTTCATCATTTAAGAGTTGGCATTGAGATTGCAACAGATGAATCCTTGTTTCTCTGACTGACAAACATATAATAACATTTTCCAATGTTTCACTAGTCAATATGACCAAACTATTATGAGTTGTTTCTAACAAAGTTTCCAATAAGGAAACCATCTCCATGATTTTAGCCATCATTGTCACACTCGATTGAAGTTTTCTTGAAATTTGTAAAGAAAAGTGTGATCAACATTATTAAATTGTTTTCCAAAGGGAGAAAATGTTAAATGGGAAACCTCACTTCCTACCATGTATGAAGTGGAAAACTAATGGGAAAAGGAAAGGGGATCCAAAAGGGCCTCTAAGTATCATAAGGACAAAATAGCTTAGTGTGGTCTAAGGATATTCAACAAAAAATTTGTTGACCCAAAATTTGGCCAACAATTGCATAGGCCTTAAAGATTTTTTCCCTATTGGGGGTGTTTCTCCTCTTGAGGTCCTCCTTAGACTAAGATAGGATCAAAACTTAGTTTTGTTAAAAATGCCAAGCTTATGGATCGAAACCTTTCTTCCACTACATTGTAAAAACCTCGTTGAAGAAACCTATATCTCCTATCAATATATTTAAAAAAAAAAAAAGAATATTTTAATAGTGTCATGATTTATCTTATAATATAAGTGTGTGATCCTTAGGGGATATAAGGTCAAGACAAATTAGCTAACCATGACACCACTTAGATAAATAAATATCCTACATTAAATCTTACCATATAAGACGATGATGATGTTAGTGATTAGGATTTGCTAACTAATAGATGGTATATTGTTGCATCTTAAATTCATTTATTGCACTATTATTCCACTCTCTTATCCTTGATAATTTATGTTGGGTTAAAACAACATTATATTTTATTAATTTTCAATTTTCATTTATTCCAACATTATATCACTCTATTGTACTAGGTAATTTGGTAGATGATTACATCTTAAATTCATTTATTTATTGCAACATTATTCCACTCTCTTGTCCTAGGTAATTTGGTAGATGGTTG
>JASDQU010101530.1:56379-66447 GCA_032191745.1 Picea mariana
TTGACAATGTTTTACCCATCATACCCACAACTATTTTCATGGCACTTTACATAATCTACACACTATGATTTTCGTGGAAATTACTCAGCGTTATCCTATAATTCATTGTTTTTATTACACAACCATATCTTATTTACCCAGCGATATGATGAGAATCTCTACATTAACGTTTTTGGCCATCACTCCATAAACCTGGAAGGCTCTTTTCACGAAATGGAGCCTCTATCACTGTAATTATAGGATCTCATTCCTGACTGTCAAAGGTTCCAGGTATTTCATGGATGTCGAAATAGAGGTGGTGGTTTCTGATTAACACCGGTTGTCAGTTCCGATTTTTTGGATATAAAAGCTTAGAATCCATCTTCCAATAGCGCCCTTTCGGCCTCAAAATTTACTGATCAAGATGTGAAATGTAATCTGTTTGTATTTTTTATAAATATAAGAGTAATTTTTGTTTCTGGAAAAAGATAGTGTAGCTTGGATGTCGAATTTAATAGTCATCTTGTATGTTTAATAGACATAAATTTTATGTACACTTGTATGTATGACAATGACCTGTCCAAAGATTTATCAAAATCTTACCTTTAAATTTATAAATAGAACTTAATAGACAACGATGTTAGGTAGGCGATTATTATTACCATGATAGACAAATATATAAAAACTTGGAAGTTGGAACCTCGGCAGATGTGCTACCACCCTAATTATTATTATTTAATTTACCCCTTCAACTCCTTACCTCTGCTACATACGTCAATATAACGGTGGTAACAAAAAGTAATGGCAAACTATTTGCATTTGTAAAACCTTAGTAAAACAATATAAGTTGATAAAAATATTAACCAATAAACAACTTGAAAATTAAAATTTACTTTAATTTTCAAGTATTTTGGAGTACGCAGAAAACCTTGAAACTCATGTCCGAAGACTTGATTAAATACCAGGATAATGTTGTTAAGTACTCCATTAATTAGAGTAAGTGGAATTTTAGATAATAAGTAAAGTGATATATTATTACAATTATTATCATTATTATAGTGATATATGTTATTACAATGAATTGAACAACTATTGACAACAATTTATATGTAATGTGTGGTTGTGTTTGGATTTTAATTAGACAGTGATTTTATATATTAAATGACAACAATATCATATCAAATCTGCTATATAATATATTTGATAGACCACAATATAATCTAGACAACCTTTATTAATAGATAGTAATACCTGTTAGAAGGATATCAATGTTATACGACTATTTATTAACAGACATAGATTTTACAGTTAGATTGTGTTACCATTGTTAGACATAGATCCTTGATAGACAACCATGTGAATTGTTGACAATGAACTTTTACGGCCAACGATATTAAGGTTAGATAACGTTTCCTTGTGGCTACCAAAGAAAATAATCCTTAGATGGCTAATCGCGTCCTTTAATTGATGAAGGTTTTCTTGAGATTTGTTGCGTCTTAGTTACTGTCTCGCCTATCGTCTTGTGACGACATTATTCCAGTTGAGGGGATCATGGCGCACCCTATTGGATAGCGTCGAATGATAACTTGGTCAGAGTCGGGCATCCCGTTGAGGGTGTTGTTGATCATTGTAAGTTGTTTTTAGCACTTAGGTTGTAATGCTTTCATGTTTTTAGGTTGTGCACCTTTAAGATTCTAGTTATTGGTCGTTGAGACTGTTGTGTCGGGAATGTGGATGTAGTCCCTTAGTCTGTAGGCATCATCGTGTTTGTGTCTGGCAGGTAGTCGTTTCTATCTATCCTTGATTTCCACATGTTTCACCCAATTGCTCGATGTGCTAATGTTAAGTCGTTGTTGTCTTTTGTCGGATCTACTTGTGTGGTGTTTGTCATCAATTGTGTCATTCAACTGTTGTTGTCATTACCTTCCTACCTAAAAACAAAAAAAAAATTGCACCTTTTGCTTCGCTGGTAGTAGTAACATTTGGGGTCGTTACACACAACTAGTTTATTTTTTAGTCTCTCTCTCTTGAAATAGGGATTTATTCATGCACTTGAACTTTTGTTCTCCCTGAAGTTGTAAAGAAAGTTATATTTCTTAAATATAATTGAGAATTTTTTTCTTCCGGAAAAATTAATTAAGTATTGAACTTAGTATTATAAAATTTCTATATTATAGGTAGGCTAATGAAAATTCTAGTGTTTAATAATATAGTGATTTCAATTATTAATGACCAAGTTTAGAAAAAGTGTTTTATATAATTATAAAAATTATTAGAAGGGTATATTGGATATTTTATATTAGTATGAGAAACAATAAAATTATATTTATATTTAATTTCAATTACCATTTTTCCCATATGAATTTGAAAATCAAAATATTTTTATAAATTTTATTATTTTAATTTAAAAATAACATTATAAAGAAAAAAACACAATTAAATAAATCACTTCATTTGAAGAATTTAAATTATAATACATTGTCTTATCTCATTTTGTAAATTAAAATAATTAAATGAAAATATTTTTATAAATTTTATTATTTTAATTTAGAAATAATATTATAAAAAAAAACACAATTAAATAGATCATTTTATTTGAACAGTTTAAATTCTAATACATTTTTTTTTATCTCATTTTATAAATTAAAATAACTTAATAAAAAAACATAACTTAATATCACTATTCTACTTAATTATTAAATAAAAATTATATTAGATATTCTTTTAACTACTCCATGTTCGATGGATCTCCCAATGAGAAGCCTTTGGATAAGCGTTTTCTCCTTATTTCAAAGGAGAGAAAACAACAACAACAAGCTTATTTGCTAGAGCTTCAGGGAGAGGAGGGGAAGGGGAACTAAGGTTTGCTTTAGAGCTTCTTCTAAGGGATGAGAGCTATATTTCTTATGGAATAAGGGGTTCGCTATGCGTTTAATTGGAAAGRTAGATTTTCATAGAACATGTATACATTTAAACATACTCTTCATTGATGCACATTACCCTCATCTAGTATAATTTGGTATTGTTTGGAATACTTAGACAAAACTTTGGATGGGTGTTGAAAAGAGAATAGGGATAGATGGCATGTTACATAGGTGTGAATCCGACGGATGTGCTCCATTTTTTTAAGTGAAAGTCTATGATGAAAATTTTAAAATTTACATGTTTTTTAAATTGAAGTTTTCGAAATTCATATTTTTCTTATGAAATTTTGATGTGTATTAAAAAAATATGTGTATTAAAAAAATGGTTGTAGAAAATTGTGTTATTTTCCTAATAATATTTTTCAAAAAATATTCATGTCATTTATAGTGTATATGGGAATATCTGTGATCAACAATAATTTTGTATATATATATTATGCACACTAGATGCAGACAGTATCAAAAAGACTAGCAATAATTTTGCATATATATTGTGCATACTAGATGCAGACAGTATCAAAAAGACTAACAGAAGCATATTCATCAGAATAGGATACAACAATTTTGCGGCTAAATTAGCTAACAAAAATATTCATGAAAAACAATAGATATTTTCAGCTATAAACTACAATGTAATAGAATACACTAAGAAATGTATTTGCAGAATGTAATTTTGTTCTTAAAGTAATAAAATAAAGTTGTTTTTTTCATATATATATATATATATATATAAAACTGTTACCTAGTTATAACTATTTGGAGTCCGTGTGATCCCTATATAAGTTTGACAATTAAGTTTTTCGTTATATTTATTACACTTTGGCTTATTTAAAAAGTCATTTCTATGTATATAAGGACTATTACATTTGAAAAGTGAATAAGAATAGATCACATGGCTGTGACATTGAATAATATAAATTCCAATTCATCGATGTTTACGTGAGTTCAAAGGATTCTCGTTTCAATTTATCATTATTGTAGATTAAATAAATGCCTTGTTACGAGGAGGTGAGGCGCGCTTCAACCAGAACAAATGTTATTGTTTTTAATGTTATTCGAGGCAAGGCCCACCCCAACCAGAACAAATGTTATTGTTTTTAATGTTATTTCTTAAGTTATTTATCTAATAGTTGAATTATGTATTTAATATAAATTTACACTTCAACATAATCGTTGAATCTTATAGTTCTTGGTGGAATTCTGTTATAACAAAGTAGTTTGGGAAACAATGGTTTTTGTATGTGTGTTTTATGCAGTGTGTTATCAATTATGTAATAGTGTTTTTGTTATGCAAATGCAAATTAATTATGTTTAACTTAATTTAAAAGTGTGAATTTAAAATTTTTAGAACAATATTATAGTTTTTTTTTTATAAAAGAATAATACAAAATTTGTGAAAAAGGGGAATCTGGAGTTTCTATAGAAAGTATGGTGTTTCATAAGTAATTAGATTTTCTTATTCACATACTAAATAACAATTGTAATCATTAGTCCTATATTAAGATGTAGATTAAATTATTCTCATTTAACTTAATATAGTTAGTCATATTCAAACATAGTCTACCATGGCCAACATTAAAAAACTATGGTCAAACGAATAATACAAAATCTGTGAAAAAAGGAATTTGATGTCTCTATAGAAAGCATGGTGTTTCATAAGTAATTAGATTCTCTTGTTGACATACTAAATAACAATTAGTTTAACCATTATTCCTATATTAAGAATGTAAATTAAACTATCATCGTTTAACCTAATATAGTTAACAATATTCAAACATAATCTAGCATGGCCAACTTTAAAAAACTATGATCAACCATGGTAAAATACCATATATATTTTTATATTGATATTTTATTTTACTAATGTACTAAAACTATCCACACATATCCATTTTGAAATAGTACAACTACATAATCAAATGTGGTGAATATAATCAACCTCATTTTTTTTTTTTTACTATTAATATATCAACCACATTTAATTATGCTAATCAATACAATCAATGTATTAAAATAATAATAAAAAAATAAATTTATTATTGATAAAAAAAAATCAATAAATATTATTATTGATGTCCATTTTGTAATGTTACATTGTGTGATATTAGGAATGGGATCAAAACTCTCTATATTTATGAGATATTAAAGACCCACTCAACACTAAAACATTTAAAATATTATTTACATTTACACTTACACTTGTGGTTAAATTTTCATTTAAAATATTATTTACAATTGTATTTATACTTGTGATTAAATTTTCATTAGATCTTTTTTATTTAATGTAAATATAATTTTTTTAATATAAATATAAAAATAAAAATAAAATTGTTAATTTTTTTTTTATATAATTCAACACTAAAACACTTAAAATATTATTTAGATTTAAATTTACACTTGTGGTTAAATTTTCATTAAATTTTGATTTTTTTATTTAATATGAATATAATATTTTTTTTTTTATTTAATGCTAATATAATATTTTTATATAAATATAAAAATAAAAATAAAAATAAAATTGTTAAATTTCTTTATATATAACTAAGTCAAAATATATATAACTAAGTCAAAAGAAAGATTTTAACAAAATTAAAATACTTACCAAGTTTTGATGGATTGGAAAAATTAGAAATGCTTTATATCCGAGTATTATCGAATGGAAGCGAAGCGGGCTGACGAAGCATCGGAACTAGGAGCAGGAAGGTCTGATTGCGAAAAACTGCTGCAAACTTGATGAGTTGCTTAGAATTCCACCCGGCTGGGAAAGTCTTTTGGGGCACGGGGGGCCTCTGCTTTATGAATGCCAGACTTGAAATGCCCCCAAATTGCTCTGCCTCTCCTGGAGTATTGACCTAACGAACTACTTCATTCAGTGGTTGGGCTAAAATATACGTAGACTTTGAGAAAGTGGTGTTTTTTTTTTCTTGGTCTCCCTGGCTCTAGTTACCGACATAAAGGATACGAGCTCGCGGCTAAGTGAAGGCGTATCCAATTGAGGAGAGTGCCTCACATGATTAGACTTTTCACACATTAAAATATTTGAATACAATTTATATTTATATTTTTTTTAATATAATATTTAAAAAAAAATAATGAATATTTTTTTTTTCATTTAAATTAAATTTTAAGAAATGTTTTAAGAAAATTTAAAGTTTTTACCAAAAAATAATATGATTTAATATAAAATAAAATTTTCATTTTTATTATTTTACACTGTTTTTTTTGTTAGTTTGTCTATGACATGTAGGACTAACATGTGGTTAAGAGTGACTAGAGGGCATCTATTATTTTAAACTATAAAGTAGGATGAGGAATATCTTAAAACTTGTAAATTGATAATTATATTAAGATATTTCCAACTTAAAATACATAATCACAACCATTTTAAAATTAATTTACATATAATTTATACTGAATAATTGTATTGAGATATCTTTTAAAATTATATATAATCTCATTTACAAAGTTATTGGAATAGAATAGGTTTTAATATTATCTAAATAACAATTTCATTATTACATTTTTTAAATTAATTTATATATAATAAAAAAAATTCAAAATTAACATTTTACATTAATTTTTTTTAATATTAATAATTTCTTATATCTCTCTCGTTATATAACTTATAACATAATTCACAAAATCAATTTTAATAGGTTGACAAAACTAAAAACTATGTAACAAATATAATGTTTAAATTCTTAAAATTGTGGATACCAAAATGAAAAAAGAACATATCCCTTCATAATTATGAAAGGGTAAAAATTATATTATTTAAAGGAGAACTTATTAAATATAATTATTTACATTTAGTTAAAAATGGGTATGATTAGATAACTCTAAAGCCAAAATATTGCAATATCAAATATTAATCAATTATAATTAATTATAATTATAAAACAAAAATATGTTTTAAAAAAAACATATACCAAAATATTCAGAAAATATAATTATTGTGAAAAAATGTACCAATATAAAGCATATATCATAAAAATTATTATTATAAAAAAACTACAATTACAATTTATTTAAAACGTGTTACAATATCAAGTTTGATCAATTATAATTAATTATAATAGTAAAACAAAAATAAGTATAAAAAATATATATTAAAATAATGAAAATATTATTATTGTGGAAAAAATATGCACCAATATTAAATACATGTTATAAAAATTATCATTATAATAAAAAAAATAATTACAATTTATTTATAAAGTTGAATATGAATTTACAACAAATTGTGTATGGCATCTTACTTTCATTTAACTAATACTTGGTTTATAACTCTTTACAAAGATTATCTTTGAATAAATATATTTGGAATTGTATCTTCAACACTTCCCATTACAATAGAATATATAAGAACTTGAATCACTTCTCCTACTCTAACAACTTTTAAGAGGATACATGAATAAAAACTTAGAAATTTACAATTTTCTTTGATAACATCTAATATGTGATTTAATAACTCCTCTTTATTTTTACACACAACTACCTCCTCTAAACATACCAATTTTCCACTTTCATCATATGGAAAATGAATATTGAAAACTACACTATTCTCCCATAACCATCTCTAAATATTACAGCCTTTCAACCACCTCCTTTGAACATACCACTGTTCACTATATAAAAAGAGATATTGAAAAAAACACTGTTCTTCCCATAACCATTTCTAAATGTTACATTAAACCTTTCACCAAAAATAACTTTTTCGACAAACAACACTCACCGGAATCTGGCATATGCATACGTCAACCTTTAAGTGAGATGATTTCATCCGTGACGTTGCATCTCAGATGATTAGATTTGAGTGGCAGGAATTTCAAGCGGACAGAGATGCGTGAACTTCGACGAAAATCAGGCCATCCATATGTTATGAAAATGTAAGGTCATTTGAGAAAAATCAAGAGATAAATTACATATTGCATGCAATATGGCAATATGTAATACGTAATTACATATTGCATGCAATATGTAATTAGATATTGCATGCAGCATGTAATATGTAATTTGTATGCAATATGTAATTAATAAGAAACAAAAAGGTAGAATTGAGAAAATGTAAAGAGAAAGTAAGAGATATAATGAGAAAAAGATGAGTATAATTGAGAAAATAAGAAGAAAATGTAAGAAGAAAACAAACTTAAAGAAAAGAGAAAACTATTTACAATATATATATTATAAAATTTTAAATTAATAGATAAAAATTATATTATATTTTTAATTATTTGGTAAATATTTTATCAAATTTTAGATTTTAGATTAATAAATTAAAATGAATTTTTTTAATTTTATTTAAATGTTATTAAATGTATTTTACTTATTTGTGATTACATATATTTCATTTATTTCAAAATATATATGTTTTTTAAGTGTTAATTAAAGATGATGTGTGAAGATAAAGTTAAAGTAAAAATCATATTTGAAATTTATTAAGTCTTTAAAATGATTTAGTAGTTATTGTTAATGTGATTTAGTAAATTAAATATTATTTGCAGATTACAAAATAAAATTGACATCACTGATAACATTCTAACTTATGTTTATTTAGTATATTTTATAAAAATATTATTTAGAAATCATTAACTAATTTACACATTGATATAGTAATTTATAATTAATTAAAATTAATTTAAAAATATTGTTTAACAAGTTTTAACATCAACAAATTACCTTTATTGAAAAAGTCGATAAAATGTAATTTAATAATTTATGATTAATTAAAACATTTGAAGTAACATAAATTAATAAGTAAAAAGTTGAAACCTAATGGATATACGAGTGAGATTACTTTATTCAAAGTATTATCCTAAGTCTATGAGTTGACATGTTCCTTATGATGAGACATTAAATCATGTTGGTCAAGGATTTTCTCTCTGAAAAGAGTGATAGGGGAATCAATGAGCTCACAAGAAAGGAACATTACATGATATGTCACTTAAATTACTATGAGATGAAATAGAATTTGGAAAATAATTTGTCACTTAAATTACTATGAGATGAAATAGAATTTGGAAAATAATTGAGTATGTAATTTATATAGTAGATTTGTAGGTTTTTAATATTATAAGTAGGTTAATAAATATTTTATTTTTAATACTATAGATATATATTTAATTATGAGTGAAATTTTTTATAAAAAAAAATATTTAAAAAATTAAATTAAATATTTTATGAAAATATTTATAAAAAATCATTTAAAAAATCAAATTGAATATTTTAAATTAGTATGATAAATAATACATCTACATTTATATTTGATTTTAATTATTATTTTTTTATATGAAATTTAAAATGAAATTTTTTATAAAATAAATAAGAATTTAATGTATTCTATTATCTCATTTTGGAAATTAAAACTATTTAAGAAGAAGATTTAAGAAAAAATGCATAACTTGATAGAACTATTTTACTTTTAACTATTCCATGTATAATTTGTATTCCATGTATAATTTGTAGAACGTGGATTTATATGACGATGGAACATGTATACATTTGGACATACTCTTCATTGATGCACATTACCTTTATCTAGTTTTTACACTTTGGATGGGTGTTGAAAAAAGAAAAACAATAAATGGTGTGCTACATAGTTTTGAATCTATAAGGATGTGTCCCACTTTTTAATCAAATTCTTACATATATTTTAAATTGAATCTCTAGAAATGTATACATTCCTTATGAATTTTGATGTGTATTAAAAAATATTTATAAAGAATTGCCTTTATCTTCTAATAATAAATTTTCAAAAAATATTAATATTATTTAATATTAAATTTTAATTCAATTATATTTGTATGTTTATCTTTGCAAATTTTGAGAAAAGTAACTAATTCAATGTTTACCATATAATTTTCAAAAAAATAAATAAATAATTTTCAAAAAAATAAATAAATAAGAAAGTATGATCTTAGTTTACCCTACATATTAAATATTTATAAAATATTGTTTAACATATTAAAAATTAAAAATTGGTTTATAAATCAACAAGTTATCTTTAATAAAGAATAATTAAATAATAATTTATGATTAATTAAAACATTTGGAGGAAAAATGAATTAATGAGTAAATAAGATAATAATATTAAACTAACCCAATAATTTAAAAGATTTGATAGGGGAATCAATGATCTCACAACAAAGGCATATGATATGATATG
>JASDQU010101530.1:66467-81621 GCA_032191745.1 Picea mariana
TTTTTTTTTTTTTACTATTAATATATCAACCACATTTAATTATGCTAATCAATACAATCAATGTATTAAAATAATAATAAAAAAATAAATTTATTATTGATAAAAAAAAATCAATAAATATTATTATTGATGTCCATTTTGTAATGTTACATTGTGTGATATTAGGAATGGGATCAAAACTCTCTATATTTATGAGATATTAAAGACCCACTCAACACTAAAACATTTAAAATATTATTTACATTTACACTTACACTTGTGGTTAAATTTTCATTTAAAATATTATTTACAATTGTATTTATACTTGTGATTAAATTTTCATTAGATCTTTTTTATTTAATGTAAATATAATTTTTTTAATATAAATATAAAAATAAAAATAAAATTGTTAATTTTTTTTTTATATAATTCAACACTAAAACACTTAAAATATTATTTAGATTTAAATTTACACTTGTGGTTAAATTTTCATTAAATTTTGATTTTTTTATTTAATATGAATATAATATTTTTTTTTTTATTTAATGCTAATATAATATTTTTATATAAATATAAAAATAAAAATAAAAATAAAATTGTTAAATTTCTTTATATATAACTAAGTCAAAATATATATAACTAAGTCAAAAGAAAGATTTTAACAAAATTAAAATACTTACCAAGTTTTGATGGATTGGAAAAATTAGAAATGCTTTATATCCGAGTATTATCGAATGGAAGCGAAGCGGGCTGACGAAGCATCGGAACTAGGAGCAGGAAGGTCTGATTGCGAAAAACTGCTGCAAACTTGATGAGTTGCTTAGAATTCCACCCGGCTGGGAAAGTCTTTTGGGGCACGGGGGGCCTCTGCTTTATGAATGCCAGACTTGAAATGCCCCCAAATTGCTCTGCCTCTCCTGGAGTATTGACCTAACGAACTACTTCATTCAGTGGTTGGGCTAAAATATACGTAGACTTTGAGAAAGTGGTGTTTTTTTTTTCTTGGTCTCCCTGGCTCTAGTTACCGACATAAAGGATACGAGCTCGCGGCTAAGTGAAGGCGTATCCAATTGAGGAGAGTGCCTCACATGATTAGACTTTTCACACATTAAAATATTTGAATACAATTTATATTTATATTTTTTTTAATATAATATTTAAAAAAAAATAATGAATATTTTTTTTTTCATTTAAATTAAATTTTAAGAAATGTTTTAAGAAAATTTAAAGTTTTTACCAAAAAATAATATGATTTAATATAAAATAAAATTTTCATTTTTATTATTTTACACTGTTTTTTTTGTTAGTTTGTCTATGACATGTAGGACTAACATGTGGTTAAGAGTGACTAGAGGGCATCTATTATTTTAAACTATAAAGTAGGATGAGGAATATCTTAAAACTTGTAAATTGATAATTATATTAAGATATTTCCAACTTAAAATACATAATCACAACCATTTTAAAATTAATTTACATATAATTTATACTGAATAATTGTATTGAGATATCTTTTAAAATTATATATAATCTCATTTACAAAGTTATTGGAATAGAATAGGTTTTAATATTATCTAAATAACAATTTCATTATTACATTTTTTAAATTAATTTATATATAATAAAAAAAATTCAAAATTAACATTTTACATTAATTTTTTTTAATATTAATAATTTCTTATATCTCTCTCGTTATATAACTTATAACATAATTCACAAAATCAATTTTAATAGGTTGACAAAACTAAAAACTATGTAACAAATATAATGTTTAAATTCTTAAAATTGTGGATACCAAAATGAAAAAAGAACATATCCCTTCATAATTATGAAAGGGTAAAAATTATATTATTTAAAGGAGAACTTATTAAATATAATTATTTACATTTAGTTAAAAATGGGTATGATTAGATAACTCTAAAGCCAAAATATTGCAATATCAAATATTAATCAATTATAATTAATTATAATTATAAAACAAAAATATGTTTTAAAAAAAACATATACCAAAATATTCAGAAAATATAATTATTGTGAAAAAATGTACCAATATAAAGCATATATCATAAAAATTATTATTATAAAAAAACTACAATTACAATTTATTTAAAACGTGTTACAATATCAAGTTTGATCAATTATAATTAATTATAATAGTAAAACAAAAATAAGTATAAAAAATATATATTAAAATAATGAAAATATTATTATTGTGGAAAAAATATGCACCAATATTAAATACATGTTATAAAAATTATCATTATAATAAAAAAAATAATTACAATTTATTTATAAAGTTGAATATGAATTTACAACAAATTGTGTATGGCATCTTACTTTCATTTAACTAATACTTGGTTTATAACTCTTTACAAAGATTATCTTTGAATAAATATATTTGGAATTGTATCTTCAACACTTCCCATTACAATAGAATATATAAGAACTTGAATCACTTCTCCTACTCTAACAACTTTTAAGAGGATACATGAATAAAAACTTAGAAATTTACAATTTTCTTTGATAACATCTAATATGTGATTTAATAACTCCTCTTTATTTTTACACACAACTACCTCCTCTAAACATACCAATTTTCCACTTTCATCATATGGAAAATGAATATTGAAAACTACACTATTCTCCCATAACCATCTCTAAATATTACAGCCTTTCAACCACCTCCTTTGAACATACCACTGTTCACTATATAAAAAGAGATATTGAAAAAAACACTGTTCTTCCCATAACCATTTCTAAATGTTACATTAAACCTTTCACCAAAAATAACTTTTTCGACAAACAACACTCACCGGAATCTGGCATATGCATACGTCAACCTTTAAGTGAGATGATTTCATCCGTGACGTTGCATCTCAGATGATTAGATTTGAGTGGCAGGAATTTCAAGCGGACAGAGATGCGTGAACTTCGACGAAAATCAGGCCATCCATATGTTATGAAAATGTAAGGTCATTTGAGAAAAATCAAGAGATAAATTACATATTGCATGCAATATGGCAATATGTAATACGTAATTACATATTGCATGCAATATGTAATTAGATATTGCATGCAGCATGTAATATGTAATTTGTATGCAATATGTAATTAATAAGAAACAAAAAGGTAGAATTGAGAAAATGTAAAGAGAAAGTAAGAGATATAATGAGAAAAAGATGAGTATAATTGAGAAAATAAGAAGAAAATGTAAGAAGAAAACAAACTTAAAGAAAAGAGAAAACTATTTACAATATATATATTATAAAATTTTAAATTAATAGATAAAAATTATATTATATTTTTAATTATTTGGTAAATATTTTATCAAATTTTAGATTTTAGATTAATAAATTAAAATGAATTTTTTTAATTTTATTTAAATGTTATTAAATGTATTTTACTTATTTGTGATTACATATATTTCATTTATTTCAAAATATATATGTTTTTTAAGTGTTAATTAAAGATGATGTGTGAAGATAAAGTTAAAGTAAAAATCATATTTGAAATTTATTAAGTCTTTAAAATGATTTAGTAGTTATTGTTAATGTGATTTAGTAAATTAAATATTATTTGCAGATTACAAAATAAAATTGACATCACTGATAACATTCTAACTTATGTTTATTTAGTATATTTTATAAAAATATTATTTAGAAATCATTAACTAATTTACACATTGATATAGTAATTTATAATTAATTAAAATTAATTTAAAAATATTGTTTAACAAGTTTTAACATCAACAAATTACCTTTATTGAAAAAGTCGATAAAATGTAATTTAATAATTTATGATTAATTAAAACATTTGAAGTAACATAAATTAATAAGTAAAAAGTTGAAACCTAATGGATATACGAGTGAGATTACTTTATTCAAAGTATTATCCTAAGTCTATGAGTTGACATGTTCCTTATGATGAGACATTAAATCATGTTGGTCAAGGATTTTCTCTCTGAAAAGAGTGATAGGGGAATCAATGAGCTCACAAGAAAGGAACATTACATGATATGTCACTTAAATTACTATGAGATGAAATAGAATTTGGAAAATAATTTGTCACTTAAATTACTATGAGATGAAATAGAATTTGGAAAATAATTGAGTATGTAATTTATATAGTAGATTTGTAGGTTTTTAATATTATAAGTAGGTTAATAAATATTTTATTTTTAATACTATAGATATATATTTAATTATGAGTGAAATTTTTTATAAAAAAAAATATTTAAAAAATTAAATTAAATATTTTATGAAAATATTTATAAAAAATCATTTAAAAAATCAAATTGAATATTTTAAATTAGTATGATAAATAATACATCTACATTTATATTTGATTTTAATTATTATTTTTTTATATGAAATTTAAAATGAAATTTTTTATAAAATAAATAAGAATTTAATGTATTCTATTATCTCATTTTGGAAATTAAAACTATTTAAGAAGAAGATTTAAGAAAAAATGCATAACTTGATAGAACTATTTTACTTTTAACTATTCCATGTATAATTTGTATTCCATGTATAATTTGTAGAACGTGGATTTATATGACGATGGAACATGTATACATTTGGACATACTCTTCATTGATGCACATTACCTTTATCTAGTTTTTACACTTTGGATGGGTGTTGAAAAAAGAAAAACAATAAATGGTGTGCTACATAGTTTTGAATCTATAAGGATGTGTCCCACTTTTTAATCAAATTCTTACATATATTTTAAATTGAATCTCTAGAAATGTATACATTCCTTATGAATTTTGATGTGTATTAAAAAATATTTATAAAGAATTGCCTTTATCTTCTAATAATAAATTTTCAAAAAATATTAATATTATTTAATATTAAATTTTAATTCAATTATATTTGTATGTTTATCTTTGCAAATTTTGAGAAAAGTAACTAATTCAATGTTTACCATATAATTTTCAAAAAAATAAATAAATAATTTTCAAAAAAATAAATAAATAAGAAAGTATGATCTTAGTTTACCCTACATATTAAATATTTATAAAATATTGTTTAACATATTAAAAATTAAAAATTGGTTTATAAATCAACAAGTTATCTTTAATAAAGAATAATTAAATAATAATTTATGATTAATTAAAACATTTGGAGGAAAAATGAATTAATGAGTAAATAAGATAATAATATTAAACTAACCCAATAATTTAAAAGATTTGATAGGGGAATCAATGATCTCACAACAAAGGCATATGATATGATATGCCACTTAATGAAATAGAATTTGTTGGGAACTTCAACAAAATTTTAGGCATATCACTCATCTTCACACTCCGAGAGAAAACAACAAGCAAGTTGATGCCCTCTCCAAGATTTCTCTTTAGAAACAAGTCGGTTTACTCTCCTACAATCACTGGCTTGAAAACCATGAGGGCCCTTCCTTCTTTATAAACAACTTTTATTCATATCTAGTTTTTGGTTCTCTCATGAGCACAATGTAACATCCCACTCTTGTGTGCACTGAGGGAACTTATTCTTTGAGGACACTTGCTTGCAAGTGATTCAAATTATTATACCATTGACTATTGATTATTATTATGAGGCACTTTGGATGTGATTATATGTTATTTTGTTGTATTGACCTAGACAGGTGTTATTCACTCAGTTCTCCTGAGTGTGCAGTATTTGGACCTCGAGGATGTTGAGGCATCGATGAAACGCTTGGACTATGGATCAAGTCAGGGAGTGCACTATTGGGGTTTCATTGTTGTATATATATGACATATGTGCATCTGATTAGATGTTGTGATTATGGATTTTGTTCTCACATGATTTGTTGATGATGCATACTAAAGATAGATTTTCGACCAAACTCACATGTGGAGTAGAGTGGTCACGCACGATAATCAGAGATGTTGAGGGAGAGTTGTGGACAACATTCCTGCCACAACCTACTAACACTCTCGTCCTGGCTCAAACAATAGGTTAATGACTACCTAGTTCGAGAATACCCATGATGTTGTGAGGGCAAACTGTGACAATCGCTCACGATGATTCTAAGGGGCACGCAATAAGGAAGGGGCCTTATTCCTTATAGGCCCTTAGTCTCCCAAAAGATCACCTGGCGGAGTATTGACTCCAGGGGTTTTGATGTCTACCAAGTCAGTCAAGAGGTGAGTGAAAACCTTGGAGCACGTAGTGCATCTTGAAGGGCACGTCACGCAAGAAAAAATGGAAAAAGGCAAGTGGCACCCTTGGAGCATGTAGTGCTTCCTGAAGGGAAAGTCACACAAGGGAAACAGATTGAGGCAGGTGGAGCCCTTGGAGCACCTAGTGCGTCATGAAGGGCACGTCGCATTGTTAATTAATAAATGGATAAACCTAGATGGCCTTAGGATGAATAACATGATAAGAAATATTTAAAACATTTCCCCTAATAAAATGTCGCCCAGCCTAATAACATAAAGTCTAGGTCTAAGTGATACTTGTGATAAAAGAAATTTTAATCTGTCGATATAAAAATAAAAATTAAAAATAAATAATTAATAATGATAATAATCATTAATCATGTGACGAGAAGGGGGTAAGTAATTCATTTAATTTATAAAAATGTTTTGGGGGATAAAATTTAAAAAGAGGAAACATGGGAAATAATTGTTTTGTCACTTATGCTAATAAAAAATTATTAATTAAAAAGAAAAAAGGGGGGAAGTTAATTTCAACACCTGCCAATTTGAGTTTTAGAGGAAAAGGGAAAGAGAGAAATTTAAAAGAATTAGGAAACTAGGAAAAAGAGAGAACATAAAATGAAAGGGGAAACCAAAGGAAAAAGTCGAAAGTCTAACTTAGTAAGGTATCTAGCATTTAAGAACTTTCTAAATTAAACTCAACTAGTAAATTAGTAAGGGGGAAAGTCATTAAAACTTGTAAGGGAAAATGGAGACACCTAAGAGTGATTCTAGGAGTTATTTTAAGTGGGTGACGCAAATAGAAGTAATTAATGAAATTAATTTATGGTGCAATGAAGGGGATGGATAACACATGTACGGGGAGGATTTTATGAATTAAATTGTCGAAAAATAAATTAAATGGGAATTTGGGAAAGTAAAGGATTTCAAAACTCTATATAATGGCGGGAGAAGAAGGATGATGGATATATTTTGTTATGTGTAACGTTACACTGCATAATTTTAGACTTGAGTGACTTAGCTTGTGGAAGTTGGGATACCCAGCTTGGTGAGGAGTAGTAGCTCGACCTTGCGAGGTGAGCTGGGAGCTAGTTGATTCTCTGGTTAGTGTGTGTGGCCACTTTGCAGCTTGGGGGATAAGGGGGAAGAAGAGTACCCCTAGCATTGGCTGGGAGGTATCGATGATGTCTCATCGATCGGCAAGCGGGAGATGCACAGAGCGCGTGAGACAACAACTCAGAGCGGGCGACTTGGGCTACAATACACTTCCTTTATTTATGCATGGTAGATTATTAGTATACTTTGTGCTTTTAGTTATGTATATTTAATTCGGTAAAGAAAATGATTGACCTAGAATTTTAATTTATAATTGAATCTCCCCCATAGCCTTAAGCTCGTTGTTGATTGATTCTCTTAGATTTCGATCCCTACATGTCATGACCGTATTATGGTTTTATTGATTTTGTGATGAGTTTGCGCTTCTTACTTTGCCCTCATCCCCAGCTCATCATTCCTCGCATGGGCAGTCGTCCAGGAGCCAAATCGATGATCGTCACTTTGGTGTTAATAGACCTATAGATCCTAATGCCCTGCCTTTCTGTGCGATGATGATGAGTGACGGATGTTCCTGCCCAACCGTCTACCCATGTTGATTGTTCTTGGTTGATTGATTGTCTTGCGCTTTCTTGCGATTGAATACCTCTCTATATTGTTCATTTTTTCCACTACAAGTATTCAACCATGAAATATTTTTCTGTCCAATTGTTTACAGTTCGATGGCGAATAGATCTATGTCTTTAATCCATATTTTAGCCTGCAATTTATTAATTCTAATGGCAATTTACTCTGAGTTTTCGATGCACTAAACCTCAAAATTTTTCCTTTGCATTTTATTAGATATGATGAAAAAATCCTTTGTGAATCAACACTTTCCTTTTCTCTTCTTTTTCATTACTTTTGGCAAACGAAATTCTTCCTCTGCAATTATTCATTAAAGGTGAATTGACTATGTGTTTATGCCTCTGTCCTATGAATTCTTCCTAGCTCTTTACAACATTCAATTTGTTTTTTTTGTAGGTGTTTTACTCATCTGTTGGCTACTACAGAACCCATTTTTACTGCGTTTTAATTTCTCTGCAAGTTATTACGTTTATGGTGATTTCACCCTGCGGGTCACTCACACTTGCCAACTTTTTATTAAATTTTCTGGTCGTTAAGGGTCTGACAACATAAATTCCTATAAATTTAGTGAAAGCCCCTTTTTATTATGTGTATGGAGGGATAATAGTGCTACTTGGTGCATTCCATGTGGTAGCAATTGTTATGTTAATTGGATAGCGAATTGTTAGCGTTTAAACTGGGTAGCAATTATTAGCGTTTAAACTGGGTAGCAAAATTTTTACTCAGAACTACCTACTATGATTTTGTTATATTAATTGAATGACAACGATATGGTAGGTGCATTATGGCTGTGTAATGAAAATGTTTTAGCATGCAAGGTGTGACTGCGAACATAAAATACTCAGAGATATACCCACTGTGTTTAATAGTATAATTTTCTCTGCGTGCTACTTATATATTCACCGATTATCTATGATGGTGATGTGTCAATTCATTATTACTGAATCATTTTTTTTGCAATTCATTTTTACTAGTGCGTTTTTACCCAGATATTGATTGTATCCTTACCTTAAGTTGATTGTGTTTTACCCAACATACCCACAATTTTTTTCATGACACTTTACATAATATACACACTATGATTTCTATGGAAATTACTCAGCGTTATCCTATTCATTGTTTTTATTACACAACCATATCTTATTTACCAAACGATATTATGAGAATCTCTACATTAACGTTTTTGGCCATCACTCCATAAACCTGGAAGGCTCTTTTCACGAACTGGAGGCTCTGTCACTATCATTACAGGAGCTCATTCCAGACTGTTAAAGGTTCCAGTTATTTCAGGGACATTGAAATAGAGGTGGCGGTTTCTGATTAACACCGTCTGTCAGTTCCAATTTTTTTAATATAAAAGCGTGGAATCCATTTGCCAATAGCCCCCTTTCGGCCTCAAAATGTACTGATCAAGATGTGAAATGTAATCCATTTATATTTGTTATAAATATAAGAGTAATTTTCATTTCTGGAAAAAGACAGTGTAGTTTGGATGGAGAATTTAATAGTCAACTTGTATGTTTAATAGACATAAATTTTATGTACATTTGTATGTATGACAATGACGTGTCCAAATATTTATCAAAATCTTACCTTTAAATTTATAAATAGAACTTAATAGACAATGATGTTAGGTAGGCGATTATTATTACCGTGATAGCCAAATATATAAAAAATGGGAGTTGAGACCTCGACAGATGTGCTACCGCCCTAATTATTGTTATTTAATTTGCCCCTTCAACTCCATAGCTCTGCTACATATGTCAATATAACGGTGGTAACAAAAAGTGATGGCAAATTGTTTGCATGTGTAAAAACTTAGTAAAACAATATAAGTTGGTAAAAATATTAACCAATAAGCAACTTGAAAATTAAAATTTACTCTAATTTTCAAGGATTTTGAAGTACGCAGTGAACCTTGAAACTCATGGCCGATGACTTGATGAAATACCAGGATAATCTTGTTATGTACTCCATTAATTAGAGTAAGTGGAATTTTAGATAATAAGGAAAGTGATATATTATTATAGTGATTATCATTATTATAGTGATATATGTTAGGAAGGCAACATGTTATTACAATGAATTGACCGACTATTGACAACATTTTTTACGTAATGTGTGGTTGCGTTTGAATTCTAATTAGACAATGATTTTATATATTAAATGACAACAATATCATATCAAATCTTCTATATAATATATTTGATATACCACAATATAATCTAGACATCCTTTATTAATAGATAGCAATAATTGTTAGAAGGATATCAATGTTATACGACTATCTATTAACAGACATAGATTTTACAGTTAGACTATGTTACCATTGTTAGACATAGATCCTTGATAGAAAACCATGTGGATTGTTGACAACAAACTTTTACGGACAACGATATTAAGGTTAGATAGCATTTCCGTGTGGCTACCAAAGAGAATAATCCTTAGATGGCTAATCGTATCCTTTAATTGATGTAGGTTTGCCTGAGATTTTGTTGCGCCTCAATTACTGTCTCGCATATTGTCTTGTGACAGCATGATTTCAGTTGAGGGGATCATGGCGTGCCCTATTGGATAGCGGCGAATGATAACTTGGTCAGAGTTAGGAATCCCATTGAGAGTGTTTTTGATCGTTGTAAGTTGTTGTTAGCACTTGCGTTGTTACACCTTCATGCATTTGTGTTGTGCACCTTTGAGGTTCTAGTTATTGGTCGTCGAGACCGTTGTGTCGACAATGTGGACGTTGTCACTTAGCCTATAGGCATCGTCGTGTTTGTGTTAGGCGAGTATTCATTTCTCTTTGTCCTTGATTTCTGCATGTTTCACCTAGTTGCTCAATGTGCTAATGTTAAGTTGTTTTTGTATGTTTTCGGATCTACTTGCATGGTGTTTGTCGCCAGTGGTGTGGTTCAACTGTTGTCATCATTAAATTCCTACCTAAAAACAAAATAATTTTTTTCACTTTTTGCTTCACTGGTAGTAGTAATGTTTGGGGTCGTTACATATGATATCAGAGTAGGTTCAACCTCGTGACTGTGGATTGCTATGCTTTCCACTGCAGTAAACCCGTGAGTATTAACTATTGCATTAATTAAAAACCTTAACATGTCCATGTGGTGACCGCATTTATAGGATGCCTCTGAGGTTCGCAACATGGTGTCATGGAAGGAGGTGTGATGTCTCCAAAATTTCCTGCACCCTCAGAGTCAAACCCCCAAGGGGAAGAACAAGTCCTTGGGCTAGATTCACTTGTTGTTAGGGATGTTGATGGTCTGACAAGGCCCTTCCAGGTAATGCCAAAGGGCCTTTATTCACCATCAGTACTAAGATGAGGCTAGGGAACCTGTACCCCTGAGGGTCTACAACGCGCCCTATCCAGTACCATTAGCATCCATCGAGAACTTGAGAGAGTTGAGTTCTTGAGTCCTCGAGTGTCGCGGATGGCTGTGTCGTTGAGGCACGGTTGTAGATTAAGGAGCTATGCTTCACACTTCATCATATGAACTCTACCGTAAAGGTCCGCATGGTGGTCTTTCAACTAAAGGGGAACACTCTTCTATGGTGGAAGATGCTCATGCCACTTTGAACATGGTCGTCGATGACGTGTCATGGAAACTATTCGAGGAATGGTTCTAGGAGAGGTATATTTATGAGGAATTTGTCGAGTGTCATCTCAATGATTTCGACGCCTTGTGACAAGGAATCCACATGATTCCCACGTATGAGACCCATTTTGGAGTTTCTTCAGTATTGTCCACACCAAATTACCCAAAAGCGTGAGGTCAAGAAGAGAGAGTTTGGCCTTAATGTTAGAATTCAACTTCTACTTCGCGTACCAGGATTACTGGACTGAAGAAAGTGTGTTGGATTGTGGGGAGCCACATTACCCACATTAATACCCAGAGGAAAGGGTCGTAGCATCTGGATTAGCCGTACCCACTACCGTGGGAGTTTTGGGTAAGGCCCATCAAATTCTTGCAGTGGTGAATAATCGCCAGGCAGAGCACCATTCGACTATGCTCAAGATGTTAGGTACCATCGCTGACTAGACCCTTAGTATTTGATAGATCATGGTGCTTCTGATAGTTTCATCTCTGGTGTAGCGCTAAAAAGGATTAAGGTAAAGGCAGTCAAATAGGATGAGTTTAGCTTCATAGAGATGGCTTCGGGAGCCAAAAAGAAGTTTGCAGGAAAGGTTACAGGTTGTACCCTTAACTTGGGAGAGTTTGTCACCAGGGCCAACCTATACGTCACGATCTTAGGATATTATGACATCATGATTGGTATGGACTGGTTGGAATCGCATGAGGTGATACTAAACTGTAAGATAAAATGGTTGAGCTTGGTCGATGATGAGGGAAAAAGACACGTGATTTTAGATCGAAACCAAGGAGTTTCCCTGAGGTTCATCTCTTCCTTACAGCTACAGAAGAGTATGCATAAGGGATTTAAGCTTTATTCGATCCTTACGTTAAACGAGAAGGGAGTAGTGGAAGGTCTAGAACACCTTCCATTGGTGAGAGAGTTTGCACACATCTTTCTAGAAGAGTTACCTAGGATGCCGCAAGAGAGGGAATTGGAGTTTACTATAGAACTAAAATCGGGGACTGAACTGATAGTTATAACGCCTTATCGGATGTTGACCCTGGAGTTACAGGAGTTGAGAATGCAACTGAAGGAATTGTTGGACCTGGGACTGATATGTTCAAGTGTGTCACCGTGGGGTGCACCTGTTATTTTCACACAAAAGAAGGATGGGTCATGGAGGCTCGACATTGACTACCATCAATTGAACAAGGAAACGATCAAGAATCAGTATCCATTGTTGAGGATTGATGATGTGTTTGATCATTTGAAGGGTGCGACGGTGTTGTCAAAGATCGATTTGCAATCAGGATATCACCAATTATAGATTAAGGAGGATGAAGTCCCTAAGACTGCCTTTAAGATGAGGTTTGGGCATTACGAGTTTACTGTTTTACCATTTGGAATGACAAACGCTCCAGGGGTATTTATGAGTTTGATGAACGAGGTGTTCCGTGAGTACTTGGACAAGTTCGTCCAAGTATTCATTGATGATATTTTGATTTATTCTTAGACGATGGAGGAACATGACGAGCACTTGCACTTGGTACTACAGTGTCTGCGAGAGCACAAATTATATGGGAATTTTTCCAAATGCTCGTTTTATCAATAGAGGATTCACTACTTAGGGCATGTCATCTCCGACAAAGGTATCATCATGGATCCAGCAAAGGTCAAGGCTATTATGGAATGGCCTGCATCGAGGAATGTCCCAGAAGTGCATAGATTCATGGGTTTAGCAGGATACCATCGACGGTTCGTTGAGGGATTTTCGAAGATAGCAAATCCGATCATGAAATTGTAGAAGAAAAAGAAATTTGTTTGGACCGAGGAATGCGCGAAAGCATTTGGGAGGCTCAAAGAGTTTTTGACAACAACACCGATACTAAAGGTCCCTGACATGGACATGGACTTCTTGGCATGCACTGATGCATCCAAGGAAGGCTTAGGAGTCTTGATGCAATACAGTCGAGTGACCACTTACACCTCGAGGAAACTAAGAAGGCATGAGGAGAACTACCTTGTTTGAAAAGACGTTTAACTAAAGACAGACCACTGTGGACTACAACACATCTTTACACAAAGAGACCTGAATGCGCGACAACGACGTTGGTCAGAATTACTTAACGAGTATGATTTCAAGATTTATTACATAAAATGAACAATGAACCGAGTGACAGATGCATTGATTCGGAGACCACGCATTTTTGGTGTTTCCTGTAATGATCCCAAGCCATTATGCAAGGATCATCACTGTTTTGGTGTCTTTTTAAAACTTTTTCTAAGTGAGGTATTTCGTCAAACACTTTGTTGATCTACCTTTTTGATGTGTTTATATGTGTGTATGTAGCAAATAACAGAAAGAGATAACCATGGAACATACCTCAACCATACACAATAAGATAGACAAGCCAAAACATCTCAATTCTTCTTTATTCATAAAATAGAGAAACCTACTACAATGAAGATGCCAATTTGGAATGCTCAACAGATGGCCAAGGAGATAGACAATAGATAAGAGCTGCTACAAAATGCTCCCGCTAATACAAAAGATGCCTCCAAAGGCTAAATGAGAAATGAATATCAATACAAGTAGATCTGAATGCCAAACTCTCTCGCTGAAGAATGCCATGCTCCAATAGAAGGCTAAAACCCTCAATAACTCGGCCCTGCTGCCAAAAGTGTCCAATCACCCTAATAAATATGCCAACTGATAGATCAAGTGATGGTAAGAACAACCCAGGTGACCGAATCTCCAAGATCCCTCTCAATCTCTGTAGATCTGAAATTTCACACTAAATGGTGCACCCCATTGGATGACTAAAACCCTAGATAATTCGGCCCTGCTGCCAAAAGTGTCCAATCACCCTAATAAATATGCCAACTGATAGATTGGGTGATGGTAAGAACAACCCAGGTGACTGAATCTCCAAGATCCCTCTCAATTTTTGTAGATCTAAAATCCCCCACTAAATGGTGTGCCCCACTGGATGACTAAAACCCTAGATAATTCGGCCCTGCTAAAGGAGGCCTCCAAATTCTTTGAAAATCTCCAAAAATATAGATAGGGACACTGCAAGTCACTAGGTAAAGTCTCAGGGTCAGATCTGAAGTGTAACCCCTCCAAACAAACTAGATCTAGATCTCAAAAACACCCTCCTTCTCTTCAATTCGCCCCACTGCTCAAGAAATAATCTGAGCGATAAAACTGTCTCAAAAAGCACTAGATCTGATGTCCAAGGCCCTATAATGAAAACCCAAGTGATAGATCCTCAACGACCCTGCTAATCTCCTACAACGAATCTCTCTCCAAGGATGGTGCGCTCCTCTTGCTGGAATCCCTCAACTGGTGCGCCCTCTCTGTATCTGCACATGAAACTGATGCAGAATCCTCCTGCAACTAAGTAGATATGGAACTAGAATGGTGTGGGAGAGTATTGCATCTCCGAGACCAATCTTGGGACAAGATAGGTGGAATCTTTCACCACCGAATCGTCCTCTAGGGTTTGTTATGTCAAAACCCTCAAAACCCCCAATATTGGGCTCACTAGCTAGAAGCCAGAAATCAAAATAAGATCATACATGAGTGAATGAGAAGAGGCCCTTGCCTTTCCTTTATAATTTTTGGCTCACCTTGTCCCTCCAAAGTGACTTTCATTTTATTAATATTTAATTAATTAATTAATTAAATCACTTTAATTAATTAATTAACCTTTTTACCTTTGAAAAGCTCATTATCTCTCC
>JASDQU010101530.1:103826-123758 GCA_032191745.1 Picea mariana
TTTTTCTGAAATCGCCAACCATCATTAATTGGGCGACTTCATTCTCACCTTTCAACGTGTTTAACTATATCATACAAAACGTTCCCTTTTTCCCAATTATATCAATATGAACATTCGTGTAATTGATACAATTTATTTTAATTCCATTTGTGGCAACGAGTCCACTGCTAATCCTCTTTGCCTTTGGTTCTGAGGATCAATATGCATTCCACTTAGCATGCCAAAGAAAGAATGAAAATAGTAATATTTGAGATACTACTTTGACAATGCTTTTTTTCATTGTGTGACATGGGATCAAAAAGCTTTAGTACTTCTTTATACGACAATTTTTAGAGGAATCTTGATGAGACGTGAATCTGAGAATGTAAATTGACTCCACTTCATCTCTGTAACCAAACTTTTATAGATCCCTATATCTAATCTTAGTATAAATGCATTAAAATTAAAGTTATCATTTTTGTTATACATTTCAATTATTGTTAATACTTATTAAGGTTAGGGTTAGAGTGAGATTAGGGTTAGAGTTATTCCCATTAAAATTAGGGTTATGGTTTTATTAAAGTTAATATTATTTGTATTAAGGTTTATTTTATAATAATAAGAAAATAATAATTGAAAAATAATTTAAAAAATAATAATTTAATAATAAGAATGTAATGGTAATAATTTAACAGTTTTAATTTTAATTTTAATTTAATGTATTATTTATTACTTTATTAATATTTTAATGTATTCACACTTTAGTAATGTATTTATTAATGCATTTAATATTTATTTAATGTTTTTAATGTACTATTAATGTAATACTGTATTGTTAATGTATTACATTATTAGTGTAATAATACTTTAACAATGTATTAATTTATAAATAATTTAGTAACACTTTAGTATTGATTTTCTATCAATGATATTATGACAAATAAAAATCATTAAATGATTTTTTTTCATTGTCCTTACAACAAGTATAATTCATCATCTACAGTGTTAAAAATCATCATGTGTAAAATTAAAGATGATTTTCTATCAATGTCATTAGAACAAGTATGATATTAAGTTGAATTCTATGTAATACGTCACATTGGTTCAAATTTCCTATCTTTGTGACAAAGGAAAAAATCCATTAGCTTTTTTTTTTTTAAACTTGTCAAAAAATCCTTTTCGTAATGTCTTGAACATAAACCAACCTTGTCATGTGATGAACATGAATCAACGTTCAAGTATGATGAACAAAAATTAACATTGTGACATGATGAACATAGTAGCGCCATAATCTGACAACCATAGTAATGTCACAACATGTTGAACATATCCCACCATCATAATGTGACAAAGATAGCCAATATTGGTTCAATGTGACGAACATAGACTTGTCGTCGCAAAGTGATGAAAACAATAATCTTGCAATGTGATGAACATAACAGTGTGACAATCTAAAAAACATAGTAACGTCATAATGTGATTATCATAACTCTATTGTTGTAATGTGATGAATATAGCCCTGATGTCATAATCTGATAAACATAGCCATATTGTTGCAATGTGACGAACTTAGCCTTTTCGTCGCAAAGTGATTAACATAGTAGTTTTGCAATCATCACAATCTAAAAAACATAATAATGTTGCAATGTGTCAAGCATAGCCTTGTCGTTGTGATGTGATGAACATAGCCCATCGTTGCAATGTGACAAACATACCCATATTGTTGCAATGTGACAAACACAACCTTGTCATCACAAACTAATGAACATAGTAATGTTGCAATGTGACAAACATAATACTGTAATAATATGATAATCATATTAATGTCACAATTTTTCAAACAAATATTCGTTCTCGAAATGTGCTAAACATAGCCCCATCATTATAATGTGACAAACATACCCATATTGTGGCAATGTGATAAACATAACCTTGTCGTCGCAAATTGATGAACATAGTAAAGTTCCAATTTGACGAACATAATAGTGTCACAATCTGACAAACATAGTAATGTTGCAATGTGTCAAACATAGCCCTATCATCTTAATGTGATGAACATAGCATGTCATCACATTGTGACGAACATACCCATATAGTCACAATGTGACAACCATAGTTTTTCCATCACAAAGTAATGAACATAGTAATGGTGGAATATGATGAACATGGTAGTGCCACAATCTAATAAAAATAGCAATGTCGCAATGTGTCAAACATAGCCTTTTCATCGCAATGCGACAAACATAGCCTCGTCGTGGTAATGTGATGAACATACCCATATTGTCGCAATGTTACAAACATAGTCATTTTGTCACAAAGCGATGAACATAGTAATGTTGTAATGTGACGAACATAGTAGTGTCACAATCTGACAAACAAAGTAATGTCACAATGTGTCAAACATAGCCTTATCATCGCAGTGTGACGAACATACCCCTATTGTCGCAATGTGATGAACATATCCTTTTCGTCACATATTGATGAACATACTAGTGCTGCAAGGTGACGAACATAATAGTGTTCCAATATAACAAACACAGTAATGTCACGATGTGTCAAACATAGCCCCACCGTCGTAATGTGATGGACATAGTCATATTGTTCCAATGTGATGAACATAGCCTAGTCGTCGCAATGTGATTCCAATAATCTCGTCATTGAAGTGTGACGCAAATATGCTCTCATTATAATGTGAGAAAATTTTCCAAATGTCATTATCTAGCGAAGATAACCTAATGTCGCAATGTGATGTACACAACCCATTGTCTCACAAAGATAACTTATTGTATTATTAATGTAATAATGTATTGTTAATGTATTACTTTATTACTGTAGTAATACTTTAGCAATGTATTAATTAATAAGGTTTTAATTTCTTAATAACTTAATAATTTAATAATAATGTATTTATTTATTAATTTATCAATAATTTAGTAATACTTTAGCTTTTATGTATTAATTAATTTATTTAAAAGTTAAGAGTTGAAATTAATATATGTTTGGTTTTTTTTGTTATAATAATAGTGTTTGTAAAAGTATACATGTTAGAGTCAGATTAGGGTTTGAGTTATTCTCATTAAAATTAGGGTTATGGTTTTATTAAAGTTAAGGTTATTTGTATTAAGGTTTATTTTATAATAATAAGAAAATAATAAGAGTTATTAGAGTTACTATTAGAAAAATATTTGGGTTAGGATTATTTCTATTAAAATTTAGGTTAGGGTAATAACTTGTGGATGTGCTTGTTAGGTAGTTCTCCTGAGAAGCCTTGCTAGGTCATTCGACGAACTAGGGTTCTGCAGATCTTTCGCGGTGCGGGGGTCTAGCACTGGCCCCAATGGGGCATTCGCCTCCCAGCGGAGGAGAGTCGACGAGCGGCTCTTACAGTCAAGCCACAGCAGGCGGCAAGGATGCGGAGAGGGCCAAGCGGCCGTCCTTTGAGCCGCCACCAGACATATACTCAGCAATATGGGAAGAAGGCGCGTCCAAGGACCGAGAAATGGAGATCGACCACAAGAAAGCAGCCTCTATCCCCATAGTGACCGCTCCATGGAAACCTGGTAAGTGTATCCCACAAGCACCACAAGCCCCCAAATATGTGATTAGTTCACCACGTATTGAAGAGCAAAAACAATTCATGAGAGATTATGCCCTTGTGGGAAAGTTTTTAGGGCTCTGGCCCTCTGAACGAGATCTGATCCGTTGGATCCAGCACTGGTGGAAACCAAAGGGTCACTATGAATTGCAACTAGGATCTAAAGGCTTTTTCACAATAATCTTCTACAATCTTGAAGATCGTAACCGCATCTTCGACGAAAGGCCATATTTTTTCAACTCGGCAGGCCTTTTCCCGCGCTTCTGGACGGAGAAATTCAGCCCTGAAAAGGAAGACTTTGCCCATGCGCCTGTTTGGATCAGATTATACTCCCTCCCACAAGAGTTCTGGCTTGAGGAGGTTCTGGCGGGTATCGGTAACACCATTGGCATATATGTCAAATCATCTGATGCCACGAAGCAAAGGCGTTATACCTCCTATGCTCGCGTCTGCGTATACTTGAATATAACTAAGGCGCTTCCTGGTTCCATGATACTGGAATACCAAGATGAGGACTGGATCCAGACCATTGATTATGAGCATATTCCTTTCCATTGCCATAGGTGTCATGAGCATGGACACCTGTTCAGAGATTGCCCCCTCAACAATGCTCCAAAAGAAGGAAACCAAGACAGCAACAAAGACAAGGACGACTTCACCCAACCCACAGGGAAACGGTGACCGGGAGGCAGAAGACAACCAGCTCAGGTAAGTAAGGATCCTTCAACTAGCAATAGATTTACAGCACTACAAGACCAGCCTGAAAACCCTGCAGATCATCTACCGCCAAATGAGCCACCGCCGGCTACTGGATCTCAAACTGCCAAGCAAGGGGAAGACAAAGCCCCTCTGAGCAAAGAACCCAAAATCACCCCCCCAAGCGGGAATCAGGAAATACACAATCCTGTGAACGCAGAGACTGGAGAAATGGAAATGGAGCTAGAAGAGCCCGATCTAGCAAGGGTTGATCTAGAACATCTTGAGAACGCTTATAGACAGCAGAAACTATTCACCATTCCTAGAGATCAATTACGAAAGGTGCATAAGGTATACCTCAACTCCTCGGCTGGATCCACGGCCAGAGCCACTCAAGGGCTAGGAATCCAAAGCAGTCAATCCAAAAGCACTGGTAAAACCCAGAAAGATGAGAAGAGAAGAGGGCAGAAGTCCACCAACAAGCTTATTCAAGAAATTGGGCACTTCATGGTAAACTCAGAGAAAATCCACCTGATCTCGGATAGCTTTCCTCCCCTCCCCAACCCCTCATCATCATGAAGATTATATCTTGGAACATTAGAGGCCTCAACGGGCATAGCAAGCACAAATTGCTACGCGATATGATCATGGTAGAAAAACCTGACATCGTCCTTCTGCAGGAAACCAAATGCGCCTCAGAAGATGTGGATAAATTACTCCCCTACTGTTGGAAGCAGGGGGCAGCTGTTGCGGTAGACGCCACAGGTACAGCAGGGGGACTAGCCATCCTCTGGAATACAAATTCAATACTGCTCGAGAACTTCATAGCTACATGGGGGTCCATCACTACGGATTACAGACTCATCGGTTCCGATAAACCAGGACATTTAACCAATGTCTATGGTCCAGCCACAACAGGGGAAAAAGCAGCCTTCCTTCGGAACCTAGACTTCCTGGCCGCCTTACACCATCACAATAAATGGATTATAGGAGGTGATTTTAACATCATCCGCAGTCTGGAAGAGAAAAGAGGGGGTTCAAGAAGATTGGAACAAGAAACTAACAATTTCAACAGTTTTATAGATACCCACAGCCTTATCAACCTGGACACTATTAATAGCATTCATACTTGGACAAATAGAAGATCTGGCACCCATCAGATCGCATGTAAGCTCGACCGATTCCTCATCTCAGACTCCCTCATGATGGACGACATAGGCATGGAAGCCTCAATCCTGGACATTCCTGGATCAGACCACTGGCCCATTCAGCTCTGGATAGACCTCCCGACTTCAACAGGAAGGAAACCTTTTAGATTTGAGCAGTTTTGGCTCGACCACCCGGATTTCCAAGCCAACATTCAGAAATGGTGGAGGGAGGCCGAGATAACTCAGGGATCCAAAATGTTCAGATTCCAAGAGAGACTAAAAAATCTTAAACAGTTTCTCAGAATCTGGAATAAGAATACCTTTGGTGATATCTTTGCATCCCAAAAGCATTTAGTAGACCGCATGAGTGAAATCCAGAAGAAAATTAGAAACCAGGGGCTTACCACTGATTTAAAGGATCAAGAACAAGCTGTTACCCAACAATTAGCAGCCAGGAAAAAACAAGAAGAGATCCTTTGGAAGCAAAAGCCGCGCATACGTTGGCTCAAGGAAGGAGACTGCAACACCAAATTCTTCCATAGAACAACTATTCAAAGGCATCATACTAATAGAATCACAAGCCTGATCTCTGCCAATGGAGAGCCCCTTCACTCACATGAAGATATGGAAGCAGCTCTGGTTGGGTATTATCAAAATCTCCTCACCGAACCTATCTAGGACAGACATGAAGCCATCGCCAAAGTAACCCAGCATGTGCCCTCCCTTGTCACAAGGGAACAAAACCTGGCCTTACTACGACCTATCTCACTTGAGGAAGTAGATCAGGCGCTTCACGACATACCTAAATGCAAAGCTCCAGGACCAGACGGCTTTACCAGTGACTTCTTCCATCACTGCTGGCCAATGATCAGGCACGAGGTATGGGAAATTCTTGAGGACTCCCGAGCCTCCGGACAGATTCTAAAAGCTCTGAACTCAACTTTTTTGGCTCTCATTCCCAAAGAGGGACAGGCGCAGCATCCTTAGCAATACAGACCTATCATGCTCTGCAACATAATATATAAACTCTTAACAAAGGTCATAGCCAGTAGACTCAAGCCCATCTTATCGACTATCATCTCCCCAGAGCAATCAGGATATGTTGAAGGCAGGCAAATAATGGACAGCGTCATCCTGGCCCACGAAGTGATCCACTCTCTGTAGAAAACCAAAACTTCAGGTATGCTTCTTAAAATGGACATCTCCAAAGCCTTCGATAAGCTGAACTGGGATTATATGCATGCCATGCTCATCGCTTTTGGCTTTGACCAAAGCTGGGTCACCTGGATCATGAACTTAACTTATTCAGCTTTCTTTTCTATTTTGGTCAATGGCATCCCTTCCCGGACTTTTTCTCCTTCAAGAGGTATCAGGCAGGGCGATCCACTATCCCCCTTCCTCTTCATCATCATGGCTGAAGGCCTTGGCCGTTCAATCCAAGCTGCAGTCGAAGGAAACCGCTTAAAAGGCCTACCCTTGCATGGCATTTCTCCTCCCATTTCGCACAGTCAATTTGTGGATGATTTGCTCCTAATGGGCACCCCCACGGTTCGTGAAACTAACGCCCTTCTCGACATTCTCCAAGCCTTTGCCGATGCTTCAGGACTGGAATGCAATAAGGAAAAGTCCCAAATCTTCTTCTTCAACATGCCCCCTCCAATCCAGCGCCACATCACTGAAATCCTAGGTTTCAGAAAAAGCTCCCTTCCATCCAAATACCTGGGTATCCCCCTGATAGACAACGCTCTTCGCAACTCCTCGTGGGAGCATCTTCTTTCCTCCTTCGCCAAAAGGCTCTCTTCTTGGACCCTCAGAGTTCTAAATCTACCCAGCCACCTAGTTCTTCTTCGAATCGTCCTTCAAGCCCTACCGATTTACTCCTTCTCGGTGATGGCAACTCCAAGACATGTCCTCTCAATCATTAGAAACCTCCAAAGGAACTTTCTCTGGCAAGGCTTCAATACGGGGAAGAAGATTGCTCTGGTTAGTTGGGATAAAATTTGTAGGCCAAAAACTCAAGGAGGTCTGGGACTGTGTGACCCCCTTATTATGAACAAAGTTCTCATAGAAAAAATTTGGTGGTGGTGGCTTAAGCAACCTGAGGACCTCTGGGCCAGATTCTGGCAGAAAAAATACACGCCACACGTAGCAGAGAAAAATCTAATAAGATGGGATGGTGATGGACCTGGTTCTTTGATCTGGACAGCGGCCAAACAGAACAAACAAGTGGTCACTCGAAATGCTTTCTGGGAAATTCGGAATGGTGAAACGGCTCTCTTCTGGCAGGACTCCTGGCAGCAATGGCCCATTTTATCCAAAACAAGCTGGGCGGAAGCAATATCCACAGGAGCTACTCTGGCAGGTCTGACCAGAGTGGTTGACTACTGGCAGGACAATTCTCCTAAGGAAAAGTGGCGCAAATGGCACCTGGACAAGGAGCGCATAGATTTGGACGCACGAGTGGATTGGGACCTTGGCAGGAGGAGATGTCCAAGCGGAAAATACTCAAGCTAGAAGGAGAGGACATTCTTCGCTGGGGCCATCACCCAAAAGGTACCTTCAGTACGCAAGAAGCCTACCAACTCCTGACCCAGATAAATCCACCTCCTACCAACGGACTCTGGCGCAAAATATGGAGTCTTCAGCACTGACCAAAAATCACTATTTTTCTATGGCTTATCTCCCACTCCAGCATTCTCACTTGGGACAATCTCTCGAAGAGAGGTTTTATAGAACCCTCCATCTGCCTACTGTGTGAAAGTGCTGAAGAGACCATGAATCACCTCCTGAACTCGTGTTCCTACACAGCCCAACTCTGGGATCAAGTGGCCATTATCATGCGCAAATCAGATCGGCAAAGAGAGAGTGTTATTGATACCATTGCAGAATGGAGAGATCATGCGTTCCACTCCCCCCTCCTCAATAGGATCTGGCAACTCCTTCCAGGATTCATCCTCTGGCAAATTTGGAAAGAGCGGAACAGAAGGGTCTTTCTAAATCTCTCACAACCTTGGCAATCTTGCTGGCACCAATGTCGTAACCATGTTCTGGAAACCATCTCTCTACAGCATTGGACTGATGACTCGGGGGGCAGCACTCCCTCTGAACTTTTAATCCTCCAGCAATGGGAACCTCTCCCTTTTTCCCCCCTCCCTCTCCCTTCTCTTTCTCCCCTCCATGCCCCGAGCCCCTCGTCTTGGTCCCCCCCACCTTTCCCCTTCATAAAACTTAACTTCGATGGTGCTTCAAAAGGCAATCCAGGAGAGGCGGGATATGGAGCAGTATTTCATGACCACCTTGGCAACATTCTCTTAATCGCCGCAGGCTACTTGGGGCACTCAACAAATAATGCAGCAGAGCTCTGGGGAATGATTCGAGGTCTGCACCTTGCAAGGGAACATGGATTTCATAATTTAGTGGTGGAAGGAGATTCACAGATCATTATTAATATGTTACAGCGCATCCTAAATGGAGAAAACTTGGACAAAGTCACGCCAAGATGGAGGCTCTCACATGGTCTACAACTGCTTACCAGCTTAATGATACCAACACAAGCAATTATTCCATCCCATGTTCGAAGGCAGGCAAACCAAGTTGCAGATGAGCTCGCCAATATAGGAACCACCTGGATGGGATCGGATCTCCTATGCATCTTTGCGCTGGACCCGGAGCATCCTACTCTTCAACATTGCATCCGCAAGGCAACTACAGTTGATTCACCCCCGGATGGGGTGGTATTGCGATCCACCTGGCAGGATATGGGCAAAGGGGGGGGCCAGCGGAGCACAGAGCCATGTGCTCGGCTCGTGCCCACTGCAGCCACCACCCCCGGGCTATAACTCGCATTCAAGGCTAATGGGAGGGGCATTAATCCCACCCCCCTCGAACACCTCTATGCATCAAACTATGCAGAATTCATTTGGCATTATCGCCTGGTTGCTTGCCTTCGACTCCGGCTCTGCGTTTTTCATGGTATTTCAGGCGATTTTCATATTCCACCTTGGCTTTGCAGACCTTCTGCAGACGTTGATCTTTGCCATGCCGCGGAAACATATGCATCCACATCGGGGCTCTCCTTGGCACCCTCGACGCCCTCGCACTTCCTCCTCGCCCTCTGGTTCATCCACCCCAGGTCTCGAATGTTTAGCTGTCGTTGACACCTCCTGGACCCCGGCATGGCGCTCTCCCTTCGGCAAGCACTCCTCCTCTCCCCCGGCGCCGCGCCATGGTCGACCTCATCACAATCTAAAGACGCCCTCTCCCAAGCTGCCGCGTGAACACTTCGCCATTCTGCATGACTTAGTTTTTGAGCTCTGAGATGGGGTGAATGACCTCCAATTCCGGGTCCAACAAATGGAGGGAAGGTTTTCTACCCTTCTCCAGCTTCTAGCCACTCCCCCTCCAGGCGCTCCTGAGAACTCTAGCGATGCTCTTGAGAACTCCAGTGACAATGCAAGCAGCCATCAACTAGCTACCACAGAAGAAAGCTCGCAATACGACGGGAAGGCAGGTTCTCTAGGGCCCATGACTGCTCTCGCATGGAAGGAGACTTTGGCAAGCTCTGTAGGAGAGGACGACGTTGCAATTTCGGCAACGACAGCGGAGGAAAGGGACACCAGCATCCAGGTGCACGAAGACAAGCGCAGCAATGTCACGAACATGCAGTGGACTGCCAGTGGGACACCTGTCATCGAGGAACCCTGGTATGGCCTCTTGCCCGAGTATGTTCTAGATTACACAATGCTTGTTCCATACTTTAGCTCCAATGGCTCTCATGGTAGTTAAATAGTCTAGTTTTTCTCTAGCACTGTTAGACATTTTTGCTACTTACTCTATACGGTTTGCTGAACTGGTTTCTCCTCACGGAGCAGTTTAGTAATTACAACTGAATGACTTAGTACATGTACTCTTGATCCTGGTGCTGAGAAGGATTTTTATATAATACAAATACTTACTTACAAAAAAAAAAAAAAATTAGGTTAGGGTTATTTGTATAAGAGTTTATTTTATAATATGAAGAAAACAATATTAAAAAAATAATTTAATACTTTATTAATGTATAAATAATAATGTATTACAAATATATTTTTACTTTATTGTAGTGAATATTGGGTTAATACATTAATATTTTAATGTTTATTATATTTTTGGACACTTTATTATTATTATTATTATTATTATTATTATTATTATTATTATTTGTAAGTGAGTTTGATATTTTATATTATTGAGAAAACTATGGTACAAAAAGGAAAACAGGGGTATCTCCTGATCTGTCAAAAAGGAAACTAGATCAAGGATCCCGAAGTCGCGTTGTCTGCATAATCGAGGGGAGGGTTGGGCTGCCACCCTGGGAAGCCAACCCAGTCTCCGAAAACCCATTTGAAAAAACTATACCCTACCATATACATAAAAACAAAGAACGTATAACAGGGGTTGTTCATACATTGATAAACATAATGACCATGGGTTGTGATTGCGCTAGTCCAAGAGGATCGGATGGCTTTCATCTCCTTCCTTTCTGGCCTTGTTCTCCTTTCTCTACTCCACTGTGCGCATCTTTCTGATGCAGGTTGGTGCTCTACATCGGTCTGCTGGAGTGATGTCCATATGGTGGACGTAGTGAAGGTAGAGGTGGAATTGTCCAGCCATTCATTCCATTTTTTCGTTTTGGCTCCTCTGGTCCTCTACTATTCTTCTTGCACTGGCCTCTAGGTTGCTGAGGCGACTCAGAATTTCTGTGAGCTCCTTCTCGTGGACACGGTTTGCCACCCTGCTAGTCTCATTCCTATCATCTCTCAGCTTACTTATCAACATTTTTGTGCGCTAATCTTCCTCCACCGTTTTGTGGTAGAGGATTGTCTTGAGCTGTGTGGCCCAATTTTTTACGTTATTATTAATATATTGATGCTAATTAATAATACTTTAATATTTTATTAATTTTATTGAAAGTTTATAAATGTATTAATTAATTCTTTAATGATTAATATAATAAAGTATTTGTTCTTTAACAATTTATGAATGTATAATGTATTAATATAATATATTATATATTATTAAGATATTTACTAATTATAATATTACATTAATACATTACATTATACATTAATGTATATTGATACTTAATTTATACATCACATTAAAGTATTAATTAATTAATATTTTAATTTTATGTATTTATGTATTAATATCTTAATTAGTAAATGTTTTATTTTATTAATTAATATTTAATAGGTTATATTACTTTATTAATTAATTAATAGGTTATATTAATAGGTTAATTAATTAATAGGTTGTTATTAATTAATATTTTAATTTAATTTATAAGGTTTTAATTTTCTAATAATTTAATAATTTATTAATAAATATTTATTTATTAATTTATCAATAATTTAGTAACATTTTAACATTTATGTATTAATTTATCTATTTAAAAGTTAAGAGTTAAAATTAATATATGCTTAGTTTTTTGTGTAATAATAATAGTGTTTGTAAAATTATACATGTAAATAGTGTTTTTCACAATATTATAAATATAAATATGAAATGAGTTATAAATATCAGTGTTTATAAATATGAATTGTGTTTTATGGTAATAATGTAATGTATTTATTAATTCATTATGCATGTAAATAACATGTTTTTCACAATATTATAAATATCAATACAAACTTAGGATGTCTTAGACACTAATCTTATTATAAATGTCTTAAAATTTAAAAGGAAGTTATTACTCTTGTTGTACGTTTCAATTATTGTTAATACTTATTAGGTATAGGGTTAGAATCAGATTAGGGTTAGACTTATTTCCATTAAAATTAGGGTTATGGTTTTATTAAAGTTAAGATTATTTGTATTAAAATTTATTTTATAATAATAAGAAAATAATAATTTATATTAAAAAAATAATAAGAGTTTTTAGAGTTACTATTAGGAAAAGATTTAGGTTAGAATTATTCCTATTAAAATTTAGATTAGAATTATTTGTATTAGAAATTATTTTATAATAAGAAGAAAACAATATTAAAAAATAATTTAATACTTTATTAATGTATAAATAATAATGTATTACAAATATATTTTTACTTTATATTTTACTTTATTGTAGTTTTACTATATGAATATATGAATATTGGGTTAATACATTAAAATATTAATGTATTATTATATTTTTGGACACTTTATTACTTTATTATTAATGTATTTATGTTTTATTAATATATTAATTAATAATACTTTAATATTTTATTAATTTTATTCAAAGTTTATAAATGTATTAATTAATTAATTAATTTTTTTTAATGATTAATGTATTTATTCTTTAATAATTTATTAATGTTAATGTATTAATATAATAAATTATATGTTATATATTATTAAGGTAATTACTAATTAAAATATTACATTAATATATTACATTAATGTATTGATACTTAATTTATATATAACATTAAGGTATTCATTAATTAATTAATTAATACTTTAATTTTATGTATTTTTTTTTTTAAATAAAAAGGGGGTGGAACCTATTATATTAGCAAAAAGGAGTATACAATGTCTGTTGATGACGCCAGCTGTCCCGCCTGAGCAGGAAACCAGGACAGTTGGGCGTTCTGTGCCAGGTGCAGTCCTGTTGCCAAAATATACATGTGGGTGCCCTGCTCGAAGGAAACCAGGACTATTATGCTATTGAGTTTCAAAATACAAGCCATAACTAGACATAAAGAAACTGAACATTCTAACTAAACTGAGACAACAGAGATACTCCTAACCAGAAGCTTCGATGAATCTATTTGCTCGTGTTTGGGCTGTCGTTCCTCCTCTGACGCCAGCCTGCTGGGAGCGAGTATGCCTGCACGCACGTCGGGCACTGCCGCTTTGGAGGGCTCTTGGAGTAGGCCGCAAAAAGCATGTCCAGCCGTTGGTCCAACCTGGCTAGGCAAAAAGCTTGGTCTTCCATCAGATTTCGGAGCTCGAAGATGAGTGGGAGATGCCACAATTCAGAGACTGGAGGCTGGTCCAACCCCCCGCTATCATCGGAAGCTCGTGTACTAGAGTTCCCCGCCGCTCGGATTGAAAGTCTTGCTGGCTCTGCCATCCCTGTGGTGTCGTCGGGAGGGACTTCCTCCTCCAAAATGTAGGGTGGAAAGAGGTCCTTCGTGCTGGCAGCGCTGGGGTTCCACAGGGTGTCTCCAGGCGGTGGGTTGCTTTCCTCTGCACGGGCAAGTGAGGGGTGGCTCTGCATTGCCTCCTCCAAACTAATTTCCTCTACAATTGCCATGGGAGGCGTCCAAGGTCGTTGCTTGCGTCGGATGGACGCTAATGCCAGTGCTCGTTCAAAATTTCGAATGCGCTTACACCTGGATTCAGCCCTGTACCAGGTTGCCCCTCTGCGGGATTTCCCTCTGAGCCTGGGCATGGGGGAGACGCTAGTCTGAGTTCCTATCAGTTTGGCCAATCCTCTTCCGGGCTTCGGCGGAGGTTGGGGTTGCAGCTCGGACAGAATGAACACTACGAGGGGTCGATACATCTCATCCCAATTCATCACCGCAATAAAGCTCTAAGCTGTCGTGACTGCCGAGGCCATTAAGGCTGGGTGGTTAGTGCTCTGTCGCCTGGTACATTTCCCTCGCGCGAGAGGGCTCATCAATTGGAGGTGGTTGGTGCAGGCCATGGCTTAATTAGTGATCGGAGAGCGCTCACTGGTTGATGCCATAAATGGGTGTCCCGATGGTCTTCCGCATGTCCGCTGATGCGCTCGTGTCACCCCATCCGGGGGGAGTAGATCCCTGTTGGCTAAGGCCTGGCACCTCGTGAAGATGTCTGAGCGATCTGGGGCATGGTCCGCCCAATAGGAGTATTCATCTTCCCTTTCGACTGCTTCGTTGGCTAGGCAATCTGCGACTCGATTTGCCTCTCTCTTCACATGGGAAGGTACGATGCTGAGAGTGGGTGTGAGGAGGCGTTTGAAGTCCTCTAGCATTCCTGAGAGTCGCCATCTTGGTGAGATCTTTGAGGGTGGACTCCCATTTAGGATTTTGGTGATTATATGAATGATGACCTGTGAGTCTCCTTCTAGAACTATGTTGCGGAGGCCTTTATCCATTGTTGCCTGCAAACCTCTCAATAAGCCTGTTAGCTCTGCAACATTATTTGTCATTTCCCCTAGGAAGCCTGCTAGTAGCCCCAGGATCTTTCCTTCTGAATCTCTGATTACTGCTCCCCATCCTGCTGTTCCCGGGTTGCCTTTGGTTGCTCCATCAAAGTTGATTTTGATGAAATGGGCATGAGGGGGGGACCAAGTGACAGGGCTGGTCTGGGGGGGTTTGTTGATCCGCAGGGCTGAGTGATTGAGAGGGAGGGGCTGCCAATGTTGGAGGATACATTGCTCTTCGGGGGTGCAGTTTAGGTCCTCCTTTTTCTAGGGGTTGCACCTGATTGTTTCCTTAATTAGCGAGCTGGTTGTCCCCCATATACTCTCTGGCAGGGAGGCTTGCGAGTGGAAATTTCTTCTGTTTCTTTCCTTCCAGAGCTGCCAAAGGATGAATCCTGGTAAAAGTTTCCAGATGTGATTTAGGAGCGTGCTTTTGAAGGATATGCGGTCCCAGTGTTCTATTGTGTCATTGACGCTGTTTCGGTGTTGCCCAGACTTGCGCATGATTTGCGCACTTTGATCCCAAACGCTCTGATTGTAATGACATTCATTGAAGAGATGTTCTTTGGTTTCTTCTTGTTGATGGCAAAGCACATAGAGGGAGGGTCCGATGAAGCCTCGCTTCCTGATATTATTCCAAGTTAGGGCCCTGTTGTGCACTACTAGCCATAGGAAGGTGGAGACCTTAGGCCAGAGAGCAAAGTCCCAAATTTTGTTCCAAATAGGCTGTTTATATTCGCCTTGGTGGTGGCTATAGATGGCATAGGCTTCCTTTATTATGAAGGTCCCAGCTGTGGAGTACCCCCATCTCAAGATGTCCGACCCTTCTCTAGCTTGAATTCTCCGTCGGTTGGATTGGGTGTGCCAGCTTCCCAAGCTGAGATTTTCAGGGACGCCAAGGTCATGGTGTGATACTTTCCATTGACGCCAATGTAGGTGCTTCCCTTGAGGTTTCCAAAGATCCTTGACCTTCAGAGAGGCATGCGGCTCAATGGCTTCTCTCAGGGTGTCTAGGTCTTCGATTCCATTCAGTGGCTTGAATTGCTGCCAGGAGTCGTGCCAAAGAATAGCACTCTCCCCATCTCTAACCTCCCAAAAGGCATGGTTTTGAATCAGGGTACGGTTTTGCCAAGCGGTGTTCTAGATGTTAGACCCTTGAATCCTGGTGTTGTGCCTGATCAGTTGATTGACAGGCGTTAGTGGGGCATATTTGTGTCTCCATATGCGTGCCCATGCCGTTGCATGAATTTTCAGCCAACGCCACCATATTTTAGCTCCCATAACTTGATTGAGTTTCCCTGGGTCCCAAAGGCCTAATCCTCCTTGACTTTTTGGCATGCAGTTTTTGTCCCAGCTCACTAGGGCCCACTTCTTGTTTGGTTGGTGATCGTGCCATAGGAAATTGCGTTGCAAGTTTCTTATGGATTTTATAACATGCTTTGGAGCTGCTAGGACCATGAAGAGATAGGTGGGGAGGGCCTGCAGGACTGACTTTAGGAGGATGAGCCGGGAGGCAATATTGAGGGGTCTGAAAGTCCAATTGCTAAGTCTATTGGAAATGGATAGGAGAAAGTTGTCCCAGGATATGGATCTGGCAGCAGCGCCCGTGAGGGGGACGCCTAGGTAGTTGGACGGAAGGGAGCTCCTTGGTATGCCTAGGAGTCTGGAGATATGGGCTTGAACAAGGGCAGGAGTATTGAAAAAGTAGAGTTTGGATTTATCTAGGTTTAGGGACATGCTGGAGGCTTCCGTGAAGTCAGAGAGGATGGAGTTGAGTGTAGAGGCTTCCCGTATCGAGGGGGAGTTGAGAAGGAGCGTGTCATATACGAATTGGCTGTGGGAAAGGGCTGGTTGAAGATTGTGGAGAGGTAGTCCTTTGAGGGAGCCTTCTGAGAGTGTCGCCGTGATGGATCTTCCCAGGCCTTCCGCCATGAGAACGAACATGAAGGGTGAGAGGGGATCTCCCTGACGGATGCCACGAGAAGGTGAGAAGGGCCTAGAGGGAACTCCATTGACCAGGATGGAGAAGAAGGTGGAGGAGACAAGATTGAGGATCCACTTGACCCAGCCCTGATCGAAGCCAAAGGAGTCAAGGATGGCTTTGAGATATTGCGAACTAGCTCTATCAAAAGCTTTAGAGAGGTCCAGTTTTATTAACATACCTGGGGTTTTGGAGGTTTTAAGAGAGTGGATGACTTCATGCGCCAAAATGACACTGTCCATGATTTGCCTTCCTTCTATGTACCCGGCCTGTTCTTTGGAGATGACGTGTGTTAGGATGGGTTTCAGCATGTTGGCTATAACCTTCATGATGATCTTGTAGACGACATTGCAGAGTGTTATGGGTCTGAAGTGCTTGGGATTGGTGACTCACTCTTCTTTTGGAATGAGAGTGAGGAAGGTCGCGTTTAGAGCGGGAAGCACCATGCCCGAAGCTCTCGATTCCTCTACTACTTTCCAAACGTCTCTTTTTATCAGATCCCAGCAGTGATGGAAGAAGTCTGTGGTGAACCCATCCGGTCCCAGGGCCTTTCCTGGGGGCATGTCATTTACTTCCTGATCCACTTCCTCCTGGGTGATGGGCCTAGTGAGGGCGGCATTTTTCTCCGAGGTTACTAGAGTCGGTATGTGTCTTGTGACTCTTTGTATGGCTTCCGTTCTATCCTCCTGTGTTTTCGTTAGGAGGTCCCGATAGAAGTTGATTATCTTTTCTTCTATTTCTGAGTGCTCTCTGATTATATCGCCTTGACCATTTTCTAAGTGAGTGATCCTGTTGACATGTCGTCGGTGCATCACTGTCCTATGAAATAATTTGGTGTTTCGCTCCCCTTCCTTGAGCCATTGTACTCGAGATTTCTGTTTCCATAGAATCTCCTCCTGCTTTCTTCTTTCCTCTAGTTGCCCTCAGAGCATATCTTCCTCTTTCATTAGGTTGTCGGTTCTGGCCCTAGCGATGAAGGTTTTCTGAATCGCCTCTAACTAGCTTTCTATGTCTTGAATGCTGTGGAAAATGTCTCCGAAACAATTCTTGTTCCATTGCTTCAGCAACAGCTTGAAGTTCTTGAGTCTCTGCTGAAATCTGTACATGCTCGAACCATGATCGATTTCAGCTTGCGCCCACCAGTCCTTGGCTAGGTGTTGGAAGTATGGATGAAGGAGCCATAATTTCTCAAAGCGGAAGGGCTTGTATTTGGGTGTGATTTCGATGTTCATGCTGAGGACCAGTGACTAGTGTTCTGAGCCAACTCTTGGTAGGATAAGGCTTTCCAGCTAGGACCCTGACTCCATTAGTGCCTCTGAGACCAGGAATCGGTCCAGTCAGCAGGCTATGTGCTGGGCGCCTGATCTGCGATTCGACCACGTGAAGGTGCCATTGTTGTTTTCTATATCTACTAGCTTGAGATGATCAATGAGATTTTTGAACTTACCACTATCTTGCTCCAGCTTTTTGGTGCCTCCTGTTTTTTCCTCTAGCGAAAGGATCATGTTGAAGTCTCCTCCTAAGATCCAGTTGCGCGTGGCCACCAGAGATTTGATGAGTTCCATCCTTTGCATGAGTTTGTCTTTATCCTGCTGACTATGGGGGCCATACACGTTCGTGATGTCCCCCTCCTGGTTCGAGCCAATGATCTTGAAGTGCGTCGTTATCGTACCCACTATTCAGAAAGGGTTGTGGATGCTGACGCTAGCGGGGTTCCAGAGGATGGCCAGCCCTCCTGAGGCGTCTGCAGAGTCTGTTGATATGAAGCTACAATCTCACTAGATTTGCTGAAAGATGGTTTCAGTTTCTTCTCCTGCACATTTGGTTTCCTGTAATAAGAGCATATTTGGATTCTCAGCTTTTATACATCCTCGGAGGGTCCTTTCTTTGGACCTGCCATTAAGTCCTCTTATGTTCCAGGTGAGGATTTTCATCATTGGGTTGGTGTCGGGGTTTGGAGATAAACCTTCGAGATCTTGTGGATCTGTCTAGAATTTATCATGAGGTTGCCTGCCTCCCTGATTAGTTGTTGCACTGTTTTGCGGCCTCTTCTCTTGTTTTCTCGTAGGATCTTCTTCGAGCCGGAGTGCGAGTCCGTGGCTATACCTAGTCGTGCTGTGGATCCCGCAGAGGAGTTGAGAAAGACTTTGTGCACCTTGCGTAATTGTTCTTCAGGAAGGGTTTGCAGGTCTTTTTGGTTCAAGGCCTCTTCTAGCTTTTCCAGGTCTATGCCCGCGAGATCTCTTTCGTCCAGCTGCATTGGGGTGTCCCCATCTCCCTCTCCCCGGTCCTCCGTGTGTGCTTCCTGGCTTTGGGGCAGGGGTGTTGGAGTTGTTGTGTTTGTCGGTGCTTGCTGCGGATTTTTATGCAGATCTTGGATTTCCTCCTCCTCTAGCAGGTGATTCAGGATCTCGTAGGGGTTTCTTGTTGCGATATTTTGCTTTTGCCCTTGGATTTGCCTCCTTGGTGGGTTTCTCTTTTTTGGCGCCACTGTGGTGAATCCATCCTTTTGTGTTGGCTCGCTTGCCTTGGCAACTGTTCTGATGAGGGGGCAGTCCCTGTAGAGGTTCCCATGTTCGTGGCATCTCCTGCAGCGAAAGGGAATGTTCTCATAGTCCAGGGTTCGCTACCAGTCCTCGTCTTGGTATTCCAGAGTTACTGATCCGGGAAGTGCTTTGGAGATGTTCATATAGACGCAGATCTTGGCGTAGGAGGTGTATTTTCTTTGCCTGGTGGCCTCTGATGCTCTTACATATTGCCCTAGGGTATTTCCTATGCCCATTAGAATCTCCTCCAACCAGAACTCTTGCGGTAAAGAGTATAAGTGGATCCACACTGGGGCCATGGTAAAGTCTTCTTTGTCAGGGTTGAATCTCTCAGTCCAAAACCGTAGGAAAAGCCCAGATGAGTTGAAGAAGTATGGCCCATTTTTGAATATCCTATCTTTGTCCTCTAGGTTGTACAGGATGATTGTTAAAAAGCCCTTGGAGCTGCGTTGTACTTCGTAATCCCCTTTGGGGTTCCACCAGTGTTTGATCCATTTGTGAAGATTTCGTTTTGAAGGCCAGAGCCCCAAGAACTTTCCTATGAGGGCATCTTCTTTCATAAACTCTGTGTGTTCACCTATCCTGGTGGAGCTAATAAGATATCTTGGTGCTTTTTCCAGTTGGGGTATGCATTTACCTGGTTCCCATCCGCGGTGTGGCTTTGCCTGGGAGGTTCCAGCTTCATCTTCCGTGTCCATTTCCTTTCTGAGGCCGTGCTCTCTGGCTAGGAGCTGTTCGCGTACTTGTTGGGGTGGCTCGAAAGCTGGTCGCTTCGCACAATTTCCGGATCGGTCGTTGGCAGCGACATCACTGTATGAGGGGGGTTGCCCCCC
>JASDQU010101530.1:127521-151254 GCA_032191745.1 Picea mariana
TTCACAGTCACCACTTCAACCTCTACGGGCATACAATTAAATAGAAACATCCATATTCTAATTTAGAAAAATCCATATTCTAAATTAGAAAAATCCATATTCTAATTTAGATGGATTAGTTACAATGGATAAATTTCTATTCACGGGTGAGTTTGTTGTCACCGTTTTCAACAATGCTTAGATGTTTTGGGCATATATATTTAAGTGAGAACTTAATGCTAGTTGCATCATGATGAAGTCTAGTAGACCATTTTTTATTTTTGAGAAATGCCGAGGGAAACAGATTGGGCTACCTTCTGTATCGGGCCTTGAGTTTTTAACATAATAAAAATTTATGCAATTATGTTGCTCTAAGTTGGGAAATTTTGTTGTCACCAAGTTGTATTCATAGGCCATAGGCCATGCACAGATAATTATCACGTTGTCAGAATTTTGTTAAATCATACTCATATTCTTTTGAGATGATGATTGAAAGCTTTGGTAAGATTAAACAGGGAAAAAAAAAAAAAAGAGGCCGAGAAAAAATTGGTATAACCTAATCAAGAAACTGAGCAAATTTAGCTAATGAATGCATACACTGTACAAGGAGGCGCATGTCAGTATACAAAACCAAGCAATTTCTGTGAAATATTATTGATATTTGAATTTATTATATCATTTGATTCAATACATAATGTTGTTGGGAGAAATGTAGTTAAAGTTTAGTACAATATACAGTTTTGAAATAATTTGGAATAACAACATCATTGCGGGCTTTTTTGGGACTGTATCTGTGATTGGATTGATTGTGATTTCGGATGAATTGCACAGATTCATGCATTCTGCAACTGTTGCTTCATAGTTGCTCATATCATCTATATTCCTTTTCGTGTGATGTGTAGTCTTCTTCCATTTAACGTTTGTGATTTTGATGTCCACATACTTGAAATCTAAAACCTACTACTATGGAACTGAGCTTATCTCACCTACTACTATGTAGTTGAAGTTATGTTTATTGCAGATTCAGGCATCCAATCCCCATACTAGAGATCAAATTCAATTATTAACTTTATTTTAATTATTCCATATCTTGACTTAGTTCCATGTCCATTGAATGTCCGGAAGAATCTGCAATGCATGACTTTGTAGAGCCATTGTTGCATCTGTACAATCTAAATACTCAAAACGGGGAGAAGATCTTGTATTACGTGGGCAGGCTGAGCATCGGTTTATCATGTTCATTTACAATCTGTCTTGAATCAATGAGAAAAACAAATAAGTGTAAACAATAATGGAAATTAAAATGGATTTATATTCATGATTTTTATTTACAATCTGTCTTGAATTGAGAAAAACAAATAAGTGTTAAATCTTCGTTGATGACATTTATTATAACATTTGTAATTTAAACTTTGAATTTAAATATTTGAATATATTTTATTAAATATTATTTTTATATTATATATATTTTGAAGATGATAAAATTTATCATAATTTAGTAGTTAACAAGTAGTGAGGATAGGCAAATATGGAATTTGACAAGAAAATATTTCCTTAGAGGATAATTTGCTAGTTTACTTTTTTGAAATTACAATCCAAAGGAGAGTCTTGTGTAACTAGTCATAGTTATTCAAGTTAGTATATCAATAAAAGGAAATATCAGCATTCACAAATCTAAGTTGGATCGGAATTCCTACCTTAAAATCCTTTACGAGTTCCCTAATGACACGGACACCATTCCTATTGTCCCTATAGAGGATGAAGTTTTTTCTTTGGATGACATAGAGTTCGGGGTTAAGTGGCTGACAAATGGGAAAGCTAAGGACATTGAACGATACCAAGCTAAATTTTTAAAATCGGAGGGCCTATCCTCATCCTTCATATACACAAGATTTTCAATTTAGCAGTCAAGCAAGGCTGCTTCCCTAAACTCTAGACACAAAGTCTCATTGTTCCTATTTTAAAAAACGGGGATAGAAACATTCCCTCTAATTATAGGACCATTATTATTAACCCGATTTTAACCAAGCTTTATGGAATTATTTTGGAAAAGAAGATTAATCTTTGGCTAAAAATTCACGTTAAAAGAGCTAAAGGCCAGGTCGGGTTTAGGAGATATCATTCAACTGTGGACCATATTGTTACCTTTAGGATCATTGCAGAGGAGTTCCACAATACTAAGACCAATCTTTTTTGTTGCTTTGTCGACTTTAGAAAAACTTTTGACATGGTTCCCGAGAAAATCATTTGGAATAGGTTGGAAGAGATAAACGTGCCTTTTGATTTGAGGACTGCTACAATAAGGTTGTATGAGAACGTTATTGCCAAGTTTAATAACATTAAGGGCTGGTCGAAAGAGATTAACTACAATATTGGATTCTAGCAAGCTTGTCCCTTGTCCCCTATCCTTTTTAGCATATACATTGACAAGTTAGAAGATTGCTTGGAAGAAGCAGGTTGTGTCATCCCTACTCTCACTGGTATAGTCATCAATATTCTTCTTTATGTCGATGATATCGTTCTTATTGTGAGGAGTCCCCACGATCATGAAAACCAACTAACAATCCTCAAGGATTTTTTCTTCAATATGGGTATGACTGTTAATAGTGACAAAACTAAGGTCGTGATCATTAAATCCAATAAGATCACTTATGATACCTTCGTATATGACACAACAACTTGGAGCAAGTGACTTCGTAAAAATATCTTGGAATTGATATTCACCACAAGTTCAACTGCAATTATAGCATTGAGAAAATGATTCTTGGGGATGGAAAGCTTATTATGGGCTTGAAAACAATTGCAAATCAGTCGATCTTTGGATATGGGATAAGAAGAAACTCCTCTTTGACAATCTTGTTATGCCTGTTATTCTTTATGGATGTGAAGTCTAGGGATGTAGTATCTCTTGTGAATCCTAGAGAAAGATAGAGAAAATGCAAAACTTTTTTATAACCTATAATTCTAAAATTAAAGGATGTTCGACAACACAGGTATCCCAACAGAGGACAAACACCTTTAGTAACCACTCACATAACCAGATCAAAGATCGACACACCGATGTTTTCACGTGGTAAAAACCCTACGAGGAAACATCCACGGCCCCAGCGAATGCGGCCACTTGGAGCAGTTTATTAAAGCAAAGAAAAAGATTACAGAGATATTTTACAAAAGAGTTTCTCACAATCGATCATTGGAAAATGACCCTCCATGCTCTTTAAATAGAGATCATGGACCAATCGGGTGTTAATCCACATATCAATGACCATTACGATCGAGGAGAGTTTGAACTGTCAGATCACTCTATGTCAGGAATATATTGTGACCGTCAAATTTCCTAAATACAAATGCATACTAAGGAAACACATTTTTACCTAACGACACATTAGACCAAGTAGATCTTAACTAACTCCTAAGTGTGTAAATATCCTAACATCCCCCCTTAAGAACAACTTGGGATAAGATTGAAGGATTTACAATAGTGACACAATAGGAGAATGAAGGAGGCATTAGAGCCTATTCCCCCTTAATGACAACTTCCTGAACTCCTAACATAGATCGAAGTTTGGAAAACTTCACTTCTGTAAGAGACTTTGTGAAAATGTCTGCAACTTGATCTTCTGTAGGGAAAAAGAGCACTTCAATAACTTGATCATGAATGATCTTTCTGATGAAGTGCATGTGTAGATCGATGTGTTTTCTATGCTAATGTTGAGCTGGGTATTTGGTGAGTGTTGGTTCTAAGGTCTGCACCTAACTACTAAAGGGAAAAGCTAGGCCACCTATCAGTTTAGAATGATTGTTTCTTTTAACTTTTTGTTGGTTGGTCAGAGAGTTATTCTATCAAGACAAAGGAAATGTTGGGTTGGTAGAACGATATGGATGAGGGCCCTCCTTGGCTTATGGCACACTAATGGAAGACCAGTGAAATAATAGAAAATAGAGGGAAACAACAAACTACTCATTGAATAATTTGTTGCAAGAAGTTCAATACTTAAAATATCATTTCAAGACATCAAACATGTATCAAAACACAACAACTCCCACAGGTTGCAGAAAACAAATCTTCACCAAAGCATTAGTTGTTTGACAAGTTGCATATCAGTAAAAATAAGTCATACAATAGCTGAAAGGAAATGAAATATATGTTGCACAAATCAAAAACTGTATTTAAGATAAGAATGAAAACACATGAAGAGTTGAATGAATCATTGTCATCAAAAGTATGTTCACCAGGTAGAGAGATTTAATCCATGTGTAAAACGGTTCCAACCAATCTGTTGTATTGTTATTTTTTCCTCAAAAAATATGACCTTTTCAATATCCAAAAAATAACGATTTAAAAAAGTTGCAGAGACTCTCGTCCTTAGGGGACTGAGACCTCGACATAGGGAACTATTCGTAAAAAAAAATATTAACTTCACTAAGATATCTGAATTAAACAACAAGAGTGGTTCTTATCACACACAAAACACCACTCTTGCATCTAATCTAGGAAAATGTTGGACTTAATCAAATAACAACTACTACTGTCCCTGCGACAGAACTAATGCATGTGCTGGAGGAACTGATTTGGTTGAAGATAGGCCTCAAAGTAATAAAGCAGAGCTCTGTGTTGAACGATGACATGTCTGTGAGCTATTGGAGGCCACTGGAGATAACCGACTACATGAGCCGAGTTTGCTAAAGTGTTTTTGTCACTAATCTGTGTCAACCTGTGACTGAGACTTAGCTCTTTGTCTATGCCTGAGCTTTCAGAAGCCAAGAACACTCTATATTGACCCCATCAGTTGCCATCTGTGCCTATGAAATAGCTTCACTGGAATGGTTTTCAGCCCATTGGACATGAGGGGAGACGTGGAGATGAGCATCTAATTGGGAGACATAATGAATGGACACGAGGGTAGATGATGTGTAGTGAGGGGTACAGGTGGCGCGTAGGGAGAGGAAGGGTAGATAGATTGGGAAGTGAGTGGAAGATGATGTGTGAGGTGACGCAGTGAGCTAACGTCATTCAGGCATGCGATTGCGGGGGATGTTGGAGGTGGTATGGATTCAGACCGCCTTTGTGCCTGCAATTCACCAGAAGCTGCCATGTACCCTTCCAACAAAACCATGGTTTAAATTGCAGGACCACTCTAGAAAATTAATGTCCAGGCAGTTTGCGTCCCCAAAATGAATTATAGTTGTCGATCTAATCGCGATCTGAGATCTAGGTGACCTTTACCTGTGACAAGGATCAATGGTTTAGGTTGATTTGAGATCAACGGTCTGCACTTACTTCAGTATCCAGGCTTCATTTGTTTTGAATGTGAAACATGGAACATCTCCTGAAGGAAAATTCCTGAAGTGAATGATCCATTGACGCATGTCGTGATGGATGAACGGTCCAGATTCTCTTCGGAGATATGCGCTTTGGGTGTTTTGAATGTGAAACATGAAACATCTCCCAGAGGAAAATCAGTGAAGTGACGTGGTAGCCTGATGTCGTATGATGTCATGACTGCTGAAGTGTCTAGGAAAGAGAGGTGACACGTGTCACGTGGAAATGGGAGAATCAAACAACCAAATGACCTGAGATGAATGCCATGTGTCATGCCTCATGAGTGTGCCATGTGTCTCAACTACTGGTTTCCACGTTCTTCGCACTTCGGGCTTCGGGAGTTTCAACTGTTAGCGCTTCGAAACTTCCCAGAGGAGAATCGCCGAAGTAATTGATCTGTTGCCACGTGTCTCATCTGATGGATGGTATATATTTACTTCGATACTTCGGGTGCTTGGCTCTTCAGGAGTTTCAAATGTTTGTGCTTGGAAAAATACCGAAGTGAAAATCGCTGAAGTGACGTTCTGTTTCCATGTGTCTCCGTTGATGTATGGTACTGATTCACTTCGAGACTTCAAGTCTTTGGCTCTTCGAGAGTTTCAAATGTTTATGCTTGGAAAACTCCCGAAGTGAAAATCTCCGAAGTAGATGATTTTTCATCACGTGTCATGACAGATGAATGAACCATATTCTCTTCAGGTCTTCAGTAGTTCGTGGATGTAAAGTATGCCAATCTCCCAAAGAAAAATCATCGAAGTGATTAGCCAGTTCTTCTCACTAATTAAACCAAGCTTAAGTCACGTTAAATACTTCGGGGGTTCGAGACTTCTGATGACTCTTGGTTTTAAACCCCGTGCAATTCTGCCCCCTAAATGGATGATAGTCATTGATCTATGATTTGTTTGGTGGATCTTTACCATTGAAAATTTACTTGTCTTTTCCCATAGTCCGAGCCCAAAATTTGTTGTTCTGGATTGTTGCATTGTGTGCATGGGCATTTCCTGTACATAGAAAATATTTGGTAGACCTAAGGTGAGCTCAATCAATGGTGCACGTGATGACAAGCAATTCAAACCAAATCCAACATATATTTCATCCTTTCAAGAAAAATAGAAAAGAAACGCACGAAGACTCAAAAATGAATAAAGGCCAAGACACTCAATAGTGAGAAGCTGACTTAACCAACCTGAAAAAGGAAAAATTGATGAAGGTGCAGGGAAAAAGAAGAAGAAGAAGAGAGCATGGAATTTAGACCTAGGTTACAACATTGGCTCCAACTAGGGATATCTCGCCCATGTGAGGTGCTAAGAACTATAGATCAATGCCTTGAGATTAGATAATCACTCTTACCTTTCATCACTTACCCCTGTTTCTGTCTGTCATCCCTGTGTATTTGTTATTGTCCCTCATCCATGCATTTTATTGAATTAAAAAAAAAATTCACCCTAGTGCCTTGTTGGGCTATGGAGTCTTTATTCACGCACAACTAACTAATCAAAAAGCAACAATAAAGGAAAGAGTCTATGGTACAAGGGGGAATCTTCCCAATCCTTAAACAAAATAGTGTTTCAGGAAGCGCCCATTTACTGGGACTTAAAAGATCTTTGTATCATCTAGATTGTGCAGGATGAATGTGTTGTTGTTCATAACCTCAACCACCTTAAAAGGGCCAAACCAGAGGTTGTTGAATTTACCGTTCTTGGACTTGTCATCCCTTCTGGGATCCCACCTCAAAACCAGGTCACCTTCCTGAAAAATCTCCTTCTTGGTTTTCTTATCAAAGGTTGATTTGATCTTTCTCTGGTATGTCTCAATTATCTGATTAAGTTCTTCTCTTCTCTAATGAACTTCTATAATCTGAAAGATCCTTCATTGTATGTCATTGGGCTCCTCAATATCCTCCTACAAGAATTTCAAGATTAGTATATCGAGCTGAGTAGGAAAAACAATGTCTATGCCATAAACAAGCTGGAATGGTGAGGTTCCCAGAGACTTCTTAGTTCTGATCCCATCATCCCATAAGGCATATTTGAGTTTAGAGTCCCAGGATTTCTTTCTTTCAGTCAACAAATTTTTAATGATCCTGATGAGAGTCTTGTTTGATGATTCTACTAGGCCATTTCCCTGAGGGTAATAGGGTGTGGAATGTGTCAAGGAAATGTTGTGACTACAACAAAAGTCAATCATGGCTTTGGACCTGAAATCTTGGGAATTTTCTGTTACAAGCTTACTGGGGCAACCAAATCTAGAAAAAATATTAGTTTCCAGGAAATTTATGATTACCTTGTTAGTGACATTCCTGGTGGGCACAACCTTAATCCACTTGATGAAGTAGTCGATGGCACCGAGGATCCACTTGTGTTGTCCACAAGAGGGTGGATTTATTTCTCCTATGAAGTATAACCCCCATTGCTGAAACGAACTACTGGCTTTGATAGGTTTTAGGGGCAGTGATAATAACCTTTGTTTCCCTACAAAAATCTGGCATTCATTGCAGGCTCTAATAGTGACAAACACATCGGAGAAAAGTGTGGGCCAGTAGTATCCTACCATCAGGATATTGAGATTTGTGGCCTTCCAATGCTGGTGCCCTCCACACATTCCTCTGTGCATTTCTCTTGTGACTTGTTTAGCTTCATTTTCATCAAGACATCTTAACAGGATGCCAACAGGATCCCTCCAATACAAGCTCCGGTTTGAAATGCAGAATTTGATGGATTTCAACTTGAGAGACATGGACTTTGTCTTCTTCACATCTAGTGGACATTCAAAATGTTGTAGAAAGTAGATGATGTTTTTATACCAAGGTGAAGAAGAATATTTTTCAAATACCTGTAAGTTGTCTTGTCCAGGATATGTGATGGGTGCATCTGATTGGGTGAAGATTTGATGCAACTCTAGGACCTTGTAGTTTGATTCTGATAGAAATTTGGCCAGTCCTTGCCCCTTGATCAACTTGGTGGGCTTTATGTGAAAATCATTCTCTAACAGCTTGGAAATCCATTTTCCTCTTTTCCCCTCACTATCTGGATGGACCAGAATCTCTTTGACACTGGTGCTAGGAACAAAGGACGTTATGCTAGACTGTATCACGTAAACCTTGAAGGCCTTGAGTGCTTTGACCAGTGCATAAGCATGCTTCTCTAATATATCATACTTGAGCTCGACATCTCGGAGGGCTCTGCTGAAAAAGGCTATTGGTTTCTCATGCCCTTCCTCATTTTTCTGTAGTAGTACAACAACAATTGTTTCCTTTGAGGAAAAGGAATAGATGAAGAAATATTTGGCATGGTTAGGGATGGCCAATGCAGGTGCTTCAAATAAAGCTTGCTTGATTGTTTGGAAAGATGATTTCTCCTCCAAGGACCATTTTATCACAACATATTTCTTCAACATGTTAGTAATATGCTTTAGAATTTCAGCAAAATTTGACACAAAGCGTCTAAGGAAGTTTATCTTACCAATAAAAGACTAGACAACCTTTTTATTTTTGGGAATCTCAATTTGTTGAATGGCACAAACCCTCTTTGGATCAATTTTTATGCCTTTGGCTGATATGATGTGGCCCATGGGATTCCTTTCTAGCATGGAAAAGTGAGAATTCTTAGGATTGAGAGATATCCCATACCTTATGCATTTCTTGAAGAACTGCTCCAAATGATGCAAATGTTCCTCATCAAACTTAGAGAAAATGGTAATGCCATCTAGGTATATGACCATGAATTTGTCCTTCTCCCCCGCAAAATCTATGTCCATGGTCCTCTGAAAAGTGGCCCCTGCATTCATGAGCCCAAAGGGAATCTTGTCATACATGAATGTTCCCCGTGGGGTGGTGAATGTTTTCTTTTATTTATCTTCCTCACAAACTACTATATGTTTATAACTAGAGTATCCATCCAACAAGGAAATTTTGTGTGCACCTACCACCCTTTGTAAAATATGATCCATATTGGGGAGGGGGTAATTGTCCTTCAAAGAACACTTGTTGAGATTCTTGAAATCAACACACAAGCGTATCTCCCCACTCTTCTTCCTTACGGGTACTAAGTTGGCCACTCAGTTTGAATAACTCAATGGTACAATAATCTTGGTATCCAACATTATTTTTAGCTCTTTATCAATTATGGACATTAACATGGGATTAAATTGTCTAATCTTTTGTCTGGAAGGCTTGGAGCCAATTTTCAGAGGGATCTTGTGCTGGATGATGTCAATATCAAATGTCTTCAAGTCTTCATAGGACCATGCAAAAGTATCATCAAAATTTTTAATGAGGCTGACATACCTGTCTTTTTTTCCTCCAGCTAATGCTTTGGATAGCTTGATGATCTTGGGATTCTCAGTGGTCCCAATATTTCACTCTATCACCTCTTCTTCTTGATCCTTCATGGGAGTTCCTTTCTAAACATCATTACCGTCGAACAATATTTCCAAAGGCACTAGTCCCTTTGGAATATGGTTGGTTTTCAGTTCTACAATATCATGACCAACCACTATCTTCAGTAGATGAGAATATTGTTGATCTTCTAATTTCTAATTTTCATCTTCTTGACTTTCCTGATCAATTCAAATATTGGAGAATTCATCAATGGTGTGGAGAAATCTCTGCAACTCTAAATCATCACTAAAGACTTGCTAATGCTTTATGTTTTCTGGTATGGTTGTTCTATGTTTTATTTCCACCCGATATTTAATAGTTGGGCCAATGGGAGGCCTGAACGTGCTAGAAACTAAGGCCAGAGAATCAACTCTCTGATTATGTTCTCTAGGAATGAAGGAGAGGTTAAATGCTAAAAATAATTTATTGATCAGGTCCCATACCTCGTTTCTGTACTGCTTGAGCCTTTGTTTCTTAGTTTGATAGATATTCGTCACTTGATTGATGACCAACTCAGAATCACCAAAAACTACTAAACAATCAATGGCCATGTCTTTGGCAGCCTTCAATCACAATACCAGAGCTTCATATTCATCTATATTATTAGTAGTTTCAAACCCCATCTTATAAGAGAGGGTTATTACTTCTTCTGAAGGAGAAATGAGGAGAATACCTATGTGAGATCCTTCTTTCGATGAAGAGCCATCGAAATGCATATTCCACACCTTGTTTTGTTGGCTAGTCATTGGCTGATCTTTGTGTTGGTTGACTGATATTTTAGTTTCATCATCATTTAAATGAAAAACATACGAACCCATCTCATCCTCAACAACATAAATGGGGTGATTTCTTGGGTTCTGATGATCACTTACTATGTATGATAACCTTACCTCTTTGTATAGCCTCATGTGCTCACCACCAAACACGAGGATGGTGGAATATGTGAGGTCCATTTGCAATGATCCTCCAACCTTCTTAGCCCAAGTTTTGGATAATAGCATGCCAAACTTTGGGGGTAAGTTAGCCACCACAATGTCCATCACTACACTCTTCATGGGTAGCTGAGCTAGAAAAACCACCATATATTTTATCAACTTCAGGGATTTTACTTTCTTAGAATCAAAGGAGTACAAGTCTTGGTAAGGTTTGGTAATCTCCAGACCTAGTTCTTCCATAACAACTTTAGGCATGAAATTGTGAGAGGCTCCTGAGTCCATAAGACAGTTGTGCATGATCTTGTCATGGAGATTCAGAGATATATAGAAAGGGTGAGAAGCAACAGAGCCTTCCTCAATGTGTGGACCCACAATAATGGTTGGGTTTTCATCTTATAGACTAATGACATTAGAAGATACACTAGAAGGAGTTGGTTGCAGAACTTTCATGATGGATTTCTTGAAAGGTTCATTTTTTAACAACTCTGTCAAAGGGACAAGAATCTTGATTTTTCTCAGCTCATGTTCCAAGCTGAAAGGGGTTGGTGGCTTATCAACTTCCTTTCTTTCAGGGGCAAGAGGTTTTGATAGTGGAGATGATTGATTTTTAGATGGCATACCTTTATCCGGATTTGGCTTGGGAGGGGCTTCTGCTTGTTTTCCTTGATCAAAGGTGATGGCCTTCGAAGCTCCATTTCTCGTCCTCAAATCATATTTCTTAGTGGGTCTAAGTGGCTACACTTCTATCCTTCCCCATTCACCAGTGGGTCTAAGTGTTGTAGTTGCATTCCTACATTACTTAACAGGCCTGTTACAATACACTTTCCTCCGTTTTTTTTTATATACAATGTTGTCTGCAGTGAATATGGGAAATATTGTTCTTCTTCGAGATTACTGGTTCATTGGTTGATGCTTGCTCATTGCTTGTTCATTGGTTTATTTTTTTCCTATTGTTGTTGCTCTTGTTTTCCTATTGCTCTTGTTGCAGTTTGCACGCTTGGGATTCCTCAATTGTGATTGGAACTGTGCTTCTGTCATTCCCCATTGATGGGTGGATTTTGTTTCTATGTTTACCTTCCTATTCGTTGTTTGTTTTTTGTTATTTTCAGTTTTCAAATGAAAATTTTCAATACTAGAGATGCCTGAGTCAAAATCCTCTTACAGAACATCTTTGTATGTGAGGAGAAAATTTGATTTCCTTTTTTATATTTCACTGTGGTTGTGATGGAGGTGGGTTATGTGTTGAACATTGTTGTTCAGGAACAAGACGAAGACAACATTGCAATCCTGTTTCTTTGGTCTTAGTAGTCACATACAAAAATGTTCTACAAGAGGATTTTGATCACTCCCAGTATTGAAAATTCTTACCTGCAAACTAGAGACAAACACACAATGAATAAGGATGCAACCATGGCAGTGAAACTTACCTATGAATGGGGAGAAACATAAGCGCAGTTCCAATTGCGTGTGTAGAATGCCAACCGTGAAAACTACAACATTCTTAAATGTTTACATAGTGGGATGCCTTTGCATGGTCCTCACAACCTGGAATGTTTGCTTAACAAGCGTGTTACAATACATTTTCCTTCGATTTTTTTATACAATCTTGTATGCAGTGTGTTTGGGAAATATTTTTCTTCATTGACATTCCTGGTTGACTGGTTGATGCTTGTTCGTTGGTTTGTTGGATGTTTCTTATTGTTGTTTGATTCAACTTTGTAGAGTTGAGGTCTTGTAGCTGCAGTTGGGCCTCTTGGTACTTGTTCACTGGTTTGATGTTTGCTTCTTGCTCTTGTTTTCTTCAAGTTTGCAAGGTTGGGGTCCTACATCTGTAGTTGGACTTGTTGTTGTAGTTTGTAGGCCAGGGGTTGCGCTTCTATCCTTCCCCATTCACTAGTAAGTCTCAGTGTCGTGGTTTCATTCCTGTTCGTTGGTTGTTGTTTGTTATTTGCAATTTTCAAGTAAGAATTTTCAATATTGGGAATGTCTGAGCCAAAATCCTCTTGCAAAACATTTTCGTATGTGACTACTACGACTAGAGAAACATGAGTGTGATGATGTCTGGTGTTTTTATTGAAAGTCATTGTTCGCCAGAGATCCCACCTCTGTAGTAGCCATAGTGACATGACAAAGGTTGAAAAATCTATGACAAGTGCATTCATAAGAGTATGCAAAGAACATGAAAGAAATCATATTGATACTATGCAAATGATACGTGCACTTGGAAATACGTTGCTTAATCTTCAACAAATATTTGCTCAACAAACATTCGACGTTGCACTTTCCCTGCCCCTAGACTATGGTTCAAGGAAATGTGTCTTCACAAACACATCTCCACTTGAGAAATGCAAATTGGAACATGGTTTTACAGTTGGGCCACCAAAAATACTATTAAAATAAAATAATATGAAAATTTTTGAAATAGATATAACAACATCTCTTTGGACTTGAACCATATTTTGTCGAGCTTCGACTATATTTCATAGTTGAGAATGTTTTTCCCATAGTTAATGTGTTTCTATGGCTTCATAATTATGAGACTAAGTGTTGTTGTGTGAGGGATAAATTTCTTATCTCCTTTTATTTTTCCTCTTCTATACTTACCTATTTTTACCTTTTCTTCTTCCCGTCTACACTACTACATATTGAAAAAATTGTGATGATCACTTGCGACGAAAGTACTCTTTCGTCGCAACATGCAAGAGAAAAAGTTCATTTTTTCTAAATCCATCCCATATTCGTCGCTATCTTGACGACTCTAGGTTAACTAAATTATTATGGTCAATGTTTGTCGCAAGAGCGACGACTCTAGTTTGTCCGTCGCAAGAGAGACGACTTACCTAACCTTAAAATTGACCGTTGAAAATAAACTAAAATATTAATAAAAAGAATAAATATTTTTAGGTCATGTTCATCGCAATTGCGACGATAATGACCTAAAATTGGAATATAAATATTTTACGATTTAAAGATGTTGCGACAATCTTGCTATAACAAGGACGGTTCCGAAAGGATATTTTTGTGCGGAAGAATGTCGCAGAATATTGTTAGAGGTGGGGGAAAAAGTAAAGTGGGTGAAAAGGGTGATGGTATATGTTATTGCCCTTGTAAAAAATGTTGCCTCAAACGTCCTGTAAGAATTTTAATAGCAACAACTACAAAACATTGTAGGAAATATGGTCACGTTGATGGCAGATCGAATGAATATCGTCCCATGGTAATTAGCTATATATTCATTATATTTTTTTTATTTTGTCAATTTTATACAAAATTATATATATGTATATATATTGTTTGAATGTTTGTTATAGTATACACTAATTTTGCATGATTGTTTGTAATTATAAAGTTAGAGTTGCCCTCTAACTTTTCGCAGAATATTGCGCCACCAAGTATTAGTAGAAATGATGTTGTACAAGTTAAGGAACATCATCATGACCAAGCAAATGAGGATCTCATGGAAGAAGATGATGGGACAAATCAAGTTAATGATCCCATGGAAGGCGATGATGGGACAAATCAAATGATCCAAGATTTGTTTTCGCAGACGGATGAGGATGGGAAAAATGCTAGTATTTATGATGAACCTCTATTAGAAAAGGAAAATAAATGACTTTATGAAGGATCAAGAGAAAATCTTCTCTCCACTACATTGTTGCTAGTGAACTTAAAGGTTATGAATAATTTGTCGAGCGCTTGTATGACACAGATACTAAGGTATGTAATATGTTTCATCTCATATTATACATAAATGTTGATTTTTTCTATTTGTTTTTAGTGTTAATTAATGTGTAAAATAAGAATGCAATTTTTACGATTAATATTCTTACATTAACTAGTTGTTTGTTATGTTGTAGATTGTTAGGTGAATTTTTTTTACTATCGTCAAATATTTTACCTCTCACATATCGAGGTTTTCATGCCATTATGAAAGACATTGGAATGGATTATCAAACTATAGATGCATGTCCTAATGACCATATTATATATTATGGACAACATGCTTCGAAAACTAAATGTCCACAATGTCTTATCAGTAGATATCGAACCGATCAAGTAACAAAAAGGGTGCCTCAAAAGGTTCTTCTTCATATTCCCATAATTCCACGTTTGCAGCGATTGTTCAAGTGTGAAAGCATAGCACAATTTATGGATTACCATGCACGTAACAAAAGTGGAGATGGTGTTCTTCGAATGCCTACCGATGGTTCTGCATTTAGGGAAATTGAGGAAAAATGGGCAGATTTCAAAGATGAACATCGTAATGTTAGGCTTTCATTGGCAGTTGATGGTGTTAATCCATTCAGAGAGCTTAGGTCTATTTACTCAGTGTGGCCTATTTTTGTTATCAACAATAACATTTCTCCTTGGATGTCAATAAAGAGGGAGCACATAATGTTGACAATGATTGTTCCAGGTATTTGTTTACATTAATTTTTTGAATTTAACATTTTCATTTGTTTCAATTTTTGCATAATATCTTTTGTTTATTTATTTAATTATATATATATTACATGATATCATTCCTTTAGTAATTGTGTGTAATTTTAAACAATTAGGTAAGTACCAGGTTAAATATTTGAATGTATATATCGAGCCTCTTATCAACGAGCTACTAAATTTATGGGTTGGCATCACAATGTATGACATATGTAAACCAATCAGGGAGAAGAAATTTAAATTTCGTGGAATAATTTTATGGACAATTCATGATGCCCCTGGAATAACACATTTTTGTGGTATGTATAAGCATTCTAATATTGCTCTTTAATACTATATAATATTTTAATGTTATCATGGTGCATGTTTACTTTTTAAATAATCTCATCATATAATTGACATTAATCCATTTGTTGCAGGTTTTCAAACAAAGGGTAAATTTGCATGTCCAGATTGTGGCCCTAAAATGAAGTATCGTCATTCAAAAAGTTTAGGAAAGATGGTGTTTGATGAGTATAGGAACCTTCTTCTTGAGAACCATAGGTATCGTACTACTGGAAAACATCTTTTCAATGGGAAAGAAGAGACTGGTTTAAAACCACAAAGAATGACACCTCACCTATGGAGTTTGGAATATAATAGAAATCATCAAGGTACTCAATTTCATAATGTATCGTAGATCATGTAATGTTTTGAATGTTTATTTTAATCATTGAATTTATTTTACCGTATTTGATAATTATTTTTGTGATTTCTTTTATGCTTCATGAAGGTCGTAATCATCATGAAGGTATTAATAATGGGCTTCCACGAGGAATGAAATATTATCCCACTCAATTCATGAGTTTTCCCTACTATGAGGAGCTAAAAATATCTCATTTGTTCGATAAAATGCATATCGGGAAGAATGTGACTAAAACGTTATGGCGAATCATAGATTGTAGGAGGGACAAAGAAAAAATTGTCAAAATTTGTATTGACATTCAGGAAGCCAATCATGCAATGTGAAGTGTGATCCGATATTCAAATAGATCAGATGGAGTACTAAACCAAAATAACCTTCCATGGTTATTAACAGAGCAACAAAGCAATGATGTAAAAGAGGTCATTCAAAGAATTAAATTTCCCACGGGTTTTGCTTCAAACATAAAAAATATCTTAACGAAGAAAGGTGAATTTGGTGGGGTAAAAACACATGATTGACATACCTTCATTAAGGTAATAATTTTGGTATACATATTTATATATATTGGCCTTATAGATCTTTTATTTTTTTTTTATTTTGCTTGTCTACTTTGGTCGAAACAAAAAACGATTCATTTTGTTGTTACGGTATGTTCTACTGCTATCTCTCCCAAACGAATTTGACAACAATGTCAAAAAAGTTATATATGATCTTGGAAAATACATGAGGTAAGACGTAGTTGTGATTTATATGCAAAATGTTCTTTTAAATTATTGTTGTATTTAATGACACGTGCTTTACTTGTAATGTAATGTAATATATTATATTATGTTATGTTGAAACATGTTATTTTCTTGTGTCATGATCTCATGTAGATGGTTGTCATTGAAAGAAATCCATGAAGATGATATAAAGTATTGGAAGAGAGAAATTCCTCGTCTAATGTGTGAAATGCAAAAGTGTATACCTCCTACATTTTTCAATGCACAAGAACACTACCTCATACACCAAGTTGAGGAGATTGAAATTTATGGACATGTTCACACAAGGTCAATGTGGATGGTGGAGAGGCACTTGAAATAATTGAAGGCTTTGGTTAGACAAAGAGAAAGTCCTGAGGGTTCTATGGTGGAGGGATATATGGTATATCAATCCATGGTGTATATTAATCAGTATCTTCCTAAATTACTAGTGCCAACTATGCATGCAGTGGATTGCATTTGGGATGTGAACTCCATCAAAAAATTTGAAGATCAGGAGCATATGTTGGGGAAAGGTAGAATGAAAAAAATGAGAGGTAATATATTAATAATTGTGAAAATTTATATTATTAATACATATAAAGTTTTATTTTAGTGTATATATGATCATACTCATTAATATATTAATATAATTTATTTCATAAATTATAAATATTTATAATTACTTGCATATTGTACGTTATAACTAATATTTAATATTGGTGAATTATGTTTTTTTGATTCAGTTGCTCTAGAGTGGGATGCACTACATTTATACATTGCAAACAATCTTGACTGGATGAATGTATGGATTGAAATATGTAAACAACATAATGGAGGTAGGCTATCATAGCAACAACTGTCTGAATTGGTTAGAGAAGCTCGTCGTAACAAAGATGTCAATGTTACGCAGAGGGAAATTGATCTAGCATATGGTTTGAAAGATGGAAAGGTAAGCAATTTCACCCATTTTATTCAGTTATTTTATATTATACTAATGTGACTACATGTGTACTGTATTTTTCAGATACTTTTGATGTTATATAAATATATGTTAATTTATTAATTTACAATGCATCTTTTACATATCTGACATATTGCAGTTGAAACACCACAAGGATATGTGGTGCAATGGTCGTAAATTTTGCATCAAACAATTGGATGAAACAAGGAAAACTTCTGATAGTGGGATAACTACAGTATTCCAGGTTACTAATGTTTCCTTTAGGAGTGACAGACATCCCCGAGAATCTGAAAATAGATACTATGGGTATTTAAACGATATAATTGAGTGTGACTTTAATTTCTTCAAATTAGTATTGTTCGATGTCAAATGGTATAGGTTACAAATGCATGAACGTGATGAGGAAAGAACTGTTATTCAACATGCCAACGGATTTCCAATGATTAAAACAACGATGTTTGAAAGAGGACATGATCGCTATGTTTTTCCAAGACAATGTGAACAGGTCTTTTACTCAAATGTTCCAGGTGAAAGGGATTGGTCATTTGTTGTTAGATATGATCCAAGAGGAAGGCCAATTAAGTATACTTATTTACAGGAAGAAGCTGATATTGAAGATGAAGAATATGATTCGATAGAATATCAGACAGAGACGGAAGATCATGGATGGTCGACTGATGAAGAAGACGAAGAAGATCATGATCTAGGCGTAAAAGACAATATAGCAATTCCTGATGATGATGTCGATGAAAATATTCTTGAAAATGACATTGATGACGACGATGATATCATCAATCCTTTAAACATCGTTTCAAAACCAAATGATGATACAGATGTCGAGTTCGATGAAGAAGATCAAGATAGAGAATAAGGATGATTACACAAATGTTGAGGTTGGATTAGGTACGTGACTATATAATATTTTAATTTCTATGAATTGTTCTCTTAAAATAATTTACTTTTAATGTCATGGGTTAATTACACGTTTTTAAATTTTATGCAACGTTTTTGTATCCTAGGTTACATGTTGTTTAATTATTATTTGAAACCTAAAAATAGTTTTCAATATAGTAAAGTACGTGGTAGACTAAAAAAATCATTTAGAAACACATAATTTCATGTACCTTCTTTAATGTAAAGACCATACTAAATTAAATCCAAAATTTAATACAATTAACATATATTTCCCTTCACATACGTAAATTATTCATTCACATCCTACAAGCATAAATATTCTGCAGAAATTCAAATCTATCTACAGCATGAAATAACTTAACAGAATAAAATTAAATTACCTCTTCCTGATGCTAATTTCTCCGTTGACCCGGTTGTCCAACCTATTGCTTTGCTGTTGCTTGATGCACTGACCAACTCTGTCCAATCCGACTAACCTCCCAGCCAGCTAGGAGCAGCCTATCCGACTCCCTAGCTCTAGGAAACTGAAAGGAATCCTGGCCCCCATGCCCAAAACCCCCAGCAAACCGGTGCCCCCTGCAATGATTCTCAAAAACCCCAAAATCAAACTCCCAACACCAGAAAAATAAGCCAGCCAGACATACAGTCTTCTCCCCCTCCAATAATTGCTCCTTCTCAAAGAAAAATAATCCTCTCCCTCCCATCGGCCTCTTCCCCATCATATCTCCCCCTTTCACCGACTCTCTTCCCCCTCATTAATTTCCTTATCCCTCCTTTATTACCTTATCCCTTTATTTATTATCTTATCCCCATATTTATTATCTTATCCCCTCCATTTAATGTTTCTTATCCCCTTATTTAATGTTTCTTCCCCCCCCCGTATACGTAAGTCTTTAATAAATTAAATTATTAACCCCTTTAATTCTTTACTCACATAATTAATGAGTCAATTAATAATTAATTAATCATTGACAGATATGAACAATTAATTAATAATAATTAATTAGTTAATATTATTTAAGAAATAACTATTGTTTAGCTAACATTTTAGGACAGTTAGACTATCAAATTAATTATAATTAATAATCCTATACATCTATTTAAGCAGGTTCGTTACATACACCCACCCTTTAGGAAACTTCATCCCGAAGTTAAGGTATCTCATGGTACAGAGGAAAAGAAGCATGGTTCACACATTAATAACAATTAACCGACATTATTAGTAAGTAAGTCAAGAAAACTCATACATACTAGTGTGCATGTACAAGAAATGCATGTGTAGCTAGTACATACAAGTCTCGTGCATGTACTAATAATCAATAACTATCACCCTTTAGTAATTTATGTATGCATCCAATCCAATCAACAAGACTAGTCTTTTATAAAAGACAACAAACCAATCAATTGTTTGAGAAATCCTTTAATTACAATTATCCGGTTCAACAATTTTATTTAGACAACTGTGGTTTAGTTACATAATTATGAATATTCATATATACACATTTTCTTTTTAGAAGGGAAAACATTAAATTTCACCATCAGACAAATCTCCATACTTTCTTAACTATCTCTACTCATCCTTCCTCCCTAACTTACTTCCATCTCCATTCCTATCCTTCCTCTGCTGGACTATCTTGGAGCGTCAACTATATTGACCTAACTCCAAATAGAACTCGTAAGCGGAAGTCTCACTATCTCGACCAAGCTTCCCCAGTAGGCAACTAACAGTCATCATCACATGTTTTGGGGAGTGTGAGCTAACACCGTCCTCCCATGACTTCAGGTTTCGGAGGATACACGGTGGGAAATGCCTCCACCCCTCCTAATCATAACTAGGGTCCACACCCTACAATGGAATATACAGTGGCACCGTGTTGTTGGGAGTTTTGTCATCGTTTATTCAGTTTTGGGCAGTCTCATCACCTGAAATACTGCACTGGTCCACATATCATAGCAATGCATCCAAACTAATATAATTTCACATACATCTATTTGTACCATAATGTTTCTCGGCTAGTGGTCATGACATTCACTTTCATCATTATTACGTTGGCTATTTCGTAGCCCATAACCTGCAGATTAGTCTGTAACACAACTCATACATTTCTATGCATTATCATCATGTAATTGCATACAATCATCATTTCTATTTGGTATCTTTGTATCAACAACTTAACATCAAATTTTTCCAGTTAGAAATAGATCTCATAATATCCCATAATTCAATTTTGACACCCATTCATAAGATTATCATTTACCAAAATAGATTGCATCATATCCAACATCATTCTAATAGCTTTTAAACATTCATTAAATTCACATTCTCACAATATGTCGCATCATATACATCATCATCAATATCATTTAAACATTCGTAAAATTTACATTCACATAATAGATCGCATTACATACATCATCATCAATAACATTTAAACATTCATAAAACTTACATTCTCATAGTAGATCGCATTACATACATCATCATCAATAACATTTAAATATTCATAAAAGTTCATACATTTTAAAGTTTAAGTGTATCAGTTAATAGTTTTCACCGTGAAGAGAAAATAATATATAAGTAGGCCTCAGGTAAATCCTAGCTGTCTAAGTCAAAAGGTGGTGTTACATACACCCCACCTTCGAGAAACATATTCTCAAGGTGGTCAAAAAAGTGAGGGATAGTCTCATCGTAATTTCTCGTCATCTTCCCAAGTAGCAGATCCTGGACTATACTTGTCCCATTGGACCTTAACTTGGTCTAACAGACGGTTCCTGAGCTGTTGAACTCTATGGTCCAATATGCGTAATGGTTCTACTGCTTTCTTTTCCCCCGAAGCCATCTCGACTTGTTTAAAGTCATCATGCTTGTAGGCTGCAGGTGCGAGTCTTGAGAATTGTAGAGTGGCTTTCAAGAATTGGAGATTAGCGCTTGGCTTTGACTGGTGTAATGGAATGAAAGAGCTCGGCGATTGGCTCGATGAGTTGTACGTAACTAGGTCTCATGAGCTTGACACTTGAATAATTGGAGTTTATACTTCGAGATACACTTTGTTGCCATTAATCTATTTAAGTATAAGAATTTATTTGTAAAGACTCATGAGGGCACGTTGGTGTTAGTGCTCTTCTTAAGGCACTTAGCTTGGTGGGTGGTCTTGGGTTCAAAACCCATGGACCCTCTAACATTTTAATTAACTTTTAATGTATTTTAACTTTACACTAAATACACAATTAATTTAATTAAAATTTTAATTCTTAAAGATAATTAACTTTAAATTAACTTAATCAACTTTAAATTAATTAAATTAAATTAACCTAAATTAACTTTAAATTAATTTGAACTAAATTAACCTAAATTATCTTTACACTAAAACAATAAAAAAAATTTAAACGAACACACGCACAATTTATAAAAGAAATTTAAAATTTAAGAAAATCGAAATAATTTAAAAACAAGTGCGGGCACACATGGATTCCACGTGCCCGCCATGCTTCCTCCAGCGTCCTCCTAACCTAAACCTAACCCTACATGTACTCTCTCTTAAGCTCTCTTCCCCTACAACCTTACATGAACTCTGTCGCCTCTCCATTATGCTCTCTCTCTATCTTGGTAGGCTCGATGCTCGGCTCTGAGCACTGGTGCTTGGGCGATGGCTTGTGTGTTTTGTCTCTGGAACTGGCCGCTGGTCTTTGGCACTGGTGCTTGCTTCTCTTTGTTTTTTTTTTTTATTATTCACACTATCATGCTCCTCTCCTTCTAACTTGGCGCTTGGTATTGTCTTGGGATTTTTTTTTATATAGCTCAAGTTCCCGTTGCACAGGCTCTTCTGGAACCCTTTTTCCCCTTTTTTTTTGTGTGTCGTGCTGTGGCATGGTTTTGATCACTGTGTGTTTAATCTTATCTGTTGCGTAGTGCATATCTAATGGGCCCTTGGGCTCTTATCTTGGCCCCTCCTGGTAAACACCACATTGGTTGGCCACGCTTCTCATATTCCCCTTTCTTCAAACCCCTCAACGAATTAATGTTTCAGTGTTTTCTGGTGAATTATTCAACTTAATTTGTTATGTTTTAGGGTTAGGTATTTAGAGGGATGAAAAAATTGGGATTCAACCTAATAAGTTGTAAAGTGTATCTAGATTTTTTTTTTGGGGTGCAATGATGCCCGTCTTCAAGTTTGCACAGTTTTCCTTTTTCATCTTTTATTTTTTGATGGTACTTTAGGGTTGGTATTTGTTTGGGCTGAACAGGTTACAACATTGCAATTTTATTTGAATCTTTTGTGGATTGATCTAACCTGGTCGGCAGAGTGGTGCAATGATGCCCACCTTCAAATTTGCATAGTTAGTTTCTCTATCTTTTATTTTCTCATGTTTAAGGTTGGCATTTCTCTAGGCATAACAACACTGCAATTTGATTTGAATTTTTTTATTAAATTTGATCGAGTTTGATCTGTGAAGTTCACTCAGCACTCAACTTCTCTTGGTTCAATCATACCCGCCTTCAAATTTGCATTGTTTACCTTCTTCATCTTTGATTTTATCACGGTAGTTTAGCGTTGGTATTTCTTTCGGCATAACAACACTGTGATTTGATATGAATCTTTTGTTAAATTTTCTCAAAGTTTGCGGCGTTTGTCCATTGATATTTTTACAGTATATTCTGGCTTAAGACATTCTTTAGGTTATGAATTGCAGGCAATTATAGTGAAATAGAGAAAATGATGATGGCGGATGTTCTTCTCTGGGTGATGGATACGCCACCGCCTGGAAATATCGTATTGTTGTTGGTAATGTGGATCTCAGTTACTTGTTTGAAAACCTTCGCCAAAGATCGTATAATGTATTTCTCGTCAGCTCGTCTAGCATTCTAGTGCCTCAAGGCATGTTGAAGGTGTCTAACGATTATATGGGATGGTTGTCTTTTCTTCAGTCATTAGAGAACGAAATTCAGCAATTGCACTTTACTAGTGCTCATGGATTTTGTACTGTAAATGATCACACTTTCTCTAATGCTGCCATCCCTAATTCTCTAACCTGTATTCATAATAGAGAGCTGGAAGAATAGAAACTGTTTAGGCACAACCGAATGTGCATGGGCATTTGGTTTGTTTCAAGGTCAGGATTTGGACGACTCAACATCATTCGATGTCGATTTTCTACGTTGTGATGGTTGACTAGAATGGTTCGGCCACTGGCCGCTTCCACCTTTGCAAGTTCATATTTGGCATATGCACTTGTAGCCTTATCCCAACATTTTTCCAATGCTCCTGCATCTTCAAGTAGTGTTTCGCCAAATTCTTCCACATATATCGTACCAACTTCCTCGTAGTCCCCCATTATAATGAAGCAATTGGCAGCCAAATCTAGTCTTATATAT
>JASDQU010101530.1:151724-179594 GCA_032191745.1 Picea mariana
TCTTTACTTACCTTTGAGATGTGGATTAGCATATGAAGATCTATAGGCCAGATACATACATTTAGGTCTCTTTAAGTTATTATGGAACTAATCTATTCCAAAATCATAAGGTGCAAAGGATTGGTGATACATTACTTATGGTTATATCAGTTTGGATTGTGCCTCAATCTATCCAGATCCATGTGCCCTCTCACAATCCACCTTCAAGATTCCTTACCATACCAAAAGATAAAAACATGTTTCTTTATCTTGGCCTTCATTTCGTACCACCTAAAAATAAAGATTTGGTCTTTGTTGTAAAATCGTTATATGAAGATCCCCACCTTTTTTTTAAAATATTGTGGTGACATATGTGAAGGAAGAATTTTCTTCTTTAGATGCCAAAGAAAAATATTTGGGTGATTCCAATGAAGAACTACGCAGAAAAGGACTAGAACTCAAAGTTGGATGGTGGTGCTATGCTAACTGGAAGCCTTCTCCCATCAAATATACCTTCAACTATAGAAGCAACTGTAGAGGCACTCAACGATGACAAAGTTGGAGTAAAGGAGGCAGTAGCTGGAGTCTTGGCAAATTTAGCAATGAAGCAACTCTTGTCTGGAAAGAGACCAATGTACCTTTTGCAGTCTGGGGGACAAACAATGTTCGAAAACATAAAATAGTTACCATCCATCAAAGGTTTTAAAGAATAATGGGAGTGTCTATGCTCATGTCTTCTTTGCACGTTCATGATATGATCCAGATCCTAGTGATCCTGAGTATGATCCATCTACTACTTTTTGGAAAACCCACTCTATTGTTACATATCTTCCAAAGCCAAAGGTAGATAAGTGTAAGAGCTTGTTGGTTTTCATAAGCTTTAGTCTGAAAAGTGAGCAAAGTAGCTTATAATGCAAGATTCATTACGAGAGTTGCAACTGCAAATGTACATGTATATTCTAGTGAGATTAAAGAGTCATCCAACCACAAGTACAATAAACTTGAGAACCATTCAAGTGAGTAGCAAACATAATCCATTCCAAACAACAATTACATAACAAGCATCCAAAAGAAACATGAATCAACAAATGATCAATTCACTAAGAAAAAGTTTATTAGAAGCCAAAAGTCATCCAAATTCTTTGGTAACAAAATCCAAGCACACCAAAGAAGTAACAATTGTGGTGGTTATTTGAAAAATTTTCTCATAGCATGTGCTCCTAACGAAGGTGATGATAATTCAAACAACCTGAAAACTAATGTAACACAGGATGTTCAGATAGTTTTCCCTAATGACAGTAGTGAGGACAATGATGACTTGTTGAACTGGATTATCTGAGCATAGGCTTACAAAGTGCAAAGATAGCAGCTGCAATTGAGAAGGGCTCATTCTTAATAAAAGAACAGAGGCCTTCTGCAAATTCTGAGGAAACATTATCTGAAGATTCCTTTTGTAAGGTGTTGGACAATTTCTCCACTTCTTCTAGAATTATTCTAGGAAGGAAACTATTTTTAAATTTTGAAAAAAATGGAGGAAGGAGGGTGGATAATGCCTAGTTTCTGGAGTTGATATTTATTTTAGGAGATGACCAGAGAGTTGGGAAGGTAAATAAATATGAACTGGCCAGAAAAAAGAAGTCAATAAATCAAGTTAAAGAATCAAATACAATTCTTGGAGTAGAGGATAAGAAGGATGATGGAGTGGATGGCTTAGTCGATGTTAATGTCTCTACCATAGGTGAAAATGCCATGGTTGAGTAGGTTATGAGGACCGTTGCAGGAAGGGTAACTACTAGGGTTGGAGCTTCAAATTCAAGTACTGGTAACAATGGAAATAACTGATTTCATAGTGTGCAATTGATTTGACTTGATCTGTAGAGGCTGCCCTGTTTATCCCATTGGAAGTGAGATCCAGGACAGATACTATGTAACCCTTCTGCTTAAGCAGAGTTACAACTTTATACCAACACCATGCTCCATGCCCAAGTCCATGAATCAACACAAAGTGTTGTTGTCTTCCTTCTCCCTCCTGATCAATCTCACCAAAAAAAAAACTCAAATCAACTCATCCTGGGATTGCATTATTACTTTCCTGCAAGTGGGAAACCGAAACAAAACAGAACAGAAGAGTCTTCTGAAGTTTTAGGAGTTGATTACCTTTATATGAATAGAAATAAGGAGCAATATGACACCAAGGCACCAAACAGTCCTACTCCATTGCAGCACCATCATAACAGTAGAGCATAACAGAGACTCCAGTGGCTAACTTCAATATCTGAGAATTAGATTGAGCGTTCTCTACAAGGGAGCATTAGATTCCTTGATATATCTGGTAAAGAATATGAGGGCCAAGAGCTCTGTGCCCTAAATATATCAAAATTATTAGTCACATGGATGAAAATGTCAAAGTGAGGATTGCAGAAAATCATTGAGGGATGTATGAGCAAAGTGGGAGTTGATTTGTATTGCCAACAAAATCATCCCACTGTGGACAAAGTTACAGAGGAAGAAGAAACAGAGGGTAGGCGTCAATGCTCAAAACCTATCAATTAGTGCTCTGTTACAAGTATCAAATCCGCACAGGTATTTTTGATCTATTAAAGAAAATCTTCTCTGGCAATAAATATCAAACATAGCAGTTGTCATTCTGTTGGTATGGAATAATCCGTTTTATCTTGCTCTTCTAGTTTTCTTCTGAACCTGATGCAGTTGTATGGGGGGCCTTGTTGAATGCCTGTACTGTTCATATAAATGCAGAAGTGGGTAAGCATGCAGGAGAGCACCTTCTTGAATTGGAACCTAAAGATCCTGCAACATATATATTGCTATCAAATCTTTATGCTGCAGCTGGAAAATGGGATGATGTAGCGAAAGTAAGAATAATGATGAAAGAAATGGATATGAAAAAGAAGCCAGGATGCAGCTGGATTGAAATCAAGAATAGGGTGCATATGTTCCATGCAGGGGATAGGTCACACCCACTAAGTTCTAAAAGAGAAAACATATGAAACATTGGAGAGATTGGCTGGGCAAATCGAGGCAGCAGGAACATTGGAGATGTGCCTGACACAATCTGTGTTACATGACTTGGAAGTAGAGGACAAGGAACACTTTCTTTGCCATCACAGTGAAAATATTTTTCGTCTTATTAGCTTACCCCATGAGACACCTATCCAAGTTATTGAAAACCTTCATGTTTGTTGTAACTGCCACACTGCCATAAAAAAATATTTTTAGGATTGTTGGAAAGGAAATTGTTTTGAAAGATGCAATTGCTTCCATCTTTTTAAACACAGTTTTATTCTTGGTGAAATAAGATGAACCGGAAAGAGTTTTCTAGTTTCCTAGATACACAGATTCACCTACAGAGATGACATATGTATATGGCAAAGCGACTGAGGCTGAGAAAACCAAAACCCCATTTGTTTGTCATAGTTTTGTATTTGTGGTACACTCTTATCTTGACTGACTTAATTCAATTGTAATTTTATGGTAACTCTCCAATAATATTCCATGTAAATGAATGGTAAACTAATGTTTGTGTCAACGGTACTATATTTTTTTAGAGGGCATTGTAGCCCACTTGAAGAGCAACTGGAAAACTCTACCAGTTGGGTTCTATTAGCAAGAGTTGGCTGCCTATTGGCAGACTGCACCAACTGTTGGTAATAGATTGTAAACTTTGTTTGCTGGCAAAATGGATCTTTCTTCTCATAACCCATTCATTTTGTATTTTGAAGGCAGTTAAGCTCTTATAAAGCAAGTTTGGAAATTTTTACTAGTTAACCACCTACTAGAGAGTTAGCTACTTATGACCGCCTCTTTTAAACATTCATAGATTTTTGAAAATGCCACCCTTAATTTGATATGTAGAAAATCATCCATGCTTGTTATTTAGTGGGCATTATATTTGAAGTTCTTCTATGAGACAATAGAAATGCCCTATGAAATTTATCAAAGCTGGTCATTATCATTGATCAAACAAATGCCCTATGAAATTTATCAAAGCTAGTCATTATCATTGATCAAAGGTGAAACATTAGCCTGAGCCATTCCTCAGGGCTCCGCTCTCACTTTGGTCTGTCCCACCCGGTGATATTTTGAACCTGACATTGGAACAGATGCACCAGATGCAGTGAGCTCATTCAAAGTATTACTGGGGTCTGTTACAGTGCAGGGGGTGGTAGACAGAGGATATTTATGGTTGAATGAGTTTCCCAGGTGCTGGTTGATTGTACTGCTTTGTTACGTTTCCTTTCTTCTTTTCAACATGGATCATGTAAACATGAGTATTTCCATCCTTCCAAGTTCCCATGTCTAGATAGTTTAATTGGAGCCCAGCAACTGTTGGCTTGGTGCAGTCTTCATTTTTATGGGGTTACCTGCTTACTTATATTGTTGGAGGTATATGGGCAGATAAAGTTGGTGGCAAGCGTGTATTGGGATTGGGAGTAGTTTTGTGGTCAATTGCCACTATTCTCACACCAATCGCTGCAAGATTTGGATTTTCCTTCTTGCTCCTTGTTCGTGCGTTTATGGGGATTGGCGAGGGTGTTGTTATGCCTGCTATGAATAACAGACTCTCAAGGTGGATCCCTGTGAAAGAAGAAGTAGAGAATTAGCACTAGTTTATAGTGGGATGTACCTTGGTTATGTAGTTGGGTTGGCTTTTTCTCCTTTGTTGATCCACAAGTTTAGTTGGTCTCGGTGTTCTATTCTTTTGGTTCCCTTGGAGCCATATGGTTTGCCACCTGGCAATGGAATGCACAAATTTCACCCCTTGAAGACCTAGAAATTCGTCCTGAAGAGAAGGAGTTCATTCTAAGGAACAGTGAACTAAAAGAACCTATTAAAACTATTCCATCGAAATTACTGTTGTCAAAGGCACCAGTTTGGGCACTAATAGTTTCCCACTTTTGTCACAATTGGGGGACATTCATTCTTCTCACATGGATGCCAACATACTACAATAAGATTTAAAAATTTAACCTCACGAAATCTGGAATATTTTGTGTTTTACCTTGGCTTACAATGGCTTTGAGTGCAAATTTGGGAGGGTGGATAGCTGAAAAACTTGTGAGTAAGGGAGTATCAATCACAACAGTTCGCAAGATTATCCTCATGTATCCAGTGCAAGCAGAAACAAAACAGAGATAACAAAACTCAAGGTCTTTGGAGACGGTCCAAAACTGCTGAAGATATTGTCACAAACTAATTTTATAGGATTAACTGGTCCAGTGAAATTTGATAAGAAAGGGGACTTACTTGGTTCTACTTTTGAGATCATCAATATTGTTGGAATAAGGTATCACAAGGTCAGTTATTGGGAAAATCAATCATGGCTATTTGTTATGCCTCCAGGAATAAGAGGTTCATGATATGTGGGGAATACAGTTAATGAAATATCTTATAGAAATTTATCACCCAAGAAACACACCTCATTATTGACCACCTCTATTGGAGTATAGGAGATGACACACGATTTAAGATGTGTCTTAATGGATAGGAAGGACAAGATTTGAAATACAACATACCTTGTCAACTTGTAGATTGCCCTTAGAAAAAGACAACTCACCACTCTAAATCAAGCTTCCCTGAGATATCGAACAATAACAGTGGAAATAGTACATGGGTCAATTGATCAAAGTAGGTATACAACTTAGAGAAGAAGAGGACTTCCTGTTATGGGGAGTAAATCCAAAATTGGAAAGGCATTGTGTCAAAACCAGATATAAAGTCCATCTCCCTCATGATTCCCCCTTGACACTTGCTAGTGGTGGTAGACCAAATTGTGGAAAGTAAAATACCCCACCCCAAAACTATCTTATTTTCATAGCTATTCATAAAAGAAGTTGTACCTAGATGGGACATTCTTAAAAGAAAATGCTTCCAGGGGACCAATAAGTGTCCATTATTTGACAAACATGAATAATCCATTTCACATCTACTAGTACATTGTCACTTTAGACAGTGAATCTAAGTTGTTCCTTACAGGGTTAGTCTACAACCATAGAGTTAGACACATGACAACATCAAATCTACTCTACTGCACTAGATACAAAATTCTTTAGATATAGAAAAAAGACTAGCCCGAAGCAATGTGGTAAATATGGATTTCTAGAAATGAATGCATATTTCAAAACAAAGTTGCAAACCCTTATATAATGTTTTATAAATTAAAAGTATGTAGGTACCAACCCACGACACTTGAGCCTCCAAATCCCTTGAGACTCCTTCTGCACCTAGATTATGGCCCCTCTCATTCAAGGGGAAACTTTTATGAAACCTCTCAAGATAACCTAGGCCTTAGTGGTGCATGGGATTGGATCCTATTACCTGACAAAGATGAACTGTCTTTCAAATTGGGCATATGATAGGCCACAAATAATAGAGCATGACTACTTATGACTAGCTCACTACTTCACTTATTCTTGGATTTTGGTATTATAGTTTTGGACATATATGGTGACTCCAAGGTTGTCATAGGATGGCTACAAGGGTCTACATAAACAAGAAAAGATGAATTTGGCTTTGAATTTGAAATAGATATGCCATACAACATGGAGGGTAGAGCTGTGGAAGAGAGTTTGGTTGAAACTATGGACTTCTCCAGTTCAACTAATGCTACTTTACAATGCAACAATGAAATACAAAAATGTAYTGTTTGATACTATCACASTGAAGAYRTTCCTCTTTGATACTRTTTCCTTGAAACATTTTTTTTTTTTTTGGAMTGGAGATAKATCCATGAAGCTATTGTATCTACACAAGAAGGTCTTCACTCTATTATATATAAAAAAAGATGCCCACCATGGTGTGAAAACTAGATCTTTCTGAGCCATATAATAGGACTTGTTGGTTATACTTAAGGCTTATGTTGATACAAATTGGTTTCAAAACTAGATGTTTTAAATTGGAGAATGGGTTGTGTTTCCATTGTTTCATTTGTTTTACTTATTAATGGGTTTGCCTCTTCCTTGTTCACTCCAACTAGAGGACTAAGGCAATGATTCCCTATGTTTCCATATTTATTCTTACTAGTGGTAGAGGGGCTTATCAATACATTCAAGAATCCAAGAGAACCAATACATTCCCTAAGGGGTTCTTGAGAAGATACAAAAAACTTGTTTTAGTTTCCTTTGGAAAGGGAACTTGAATCAAGGAGGTTATCATCTTGTTAAATGACAAACCCTTAGCCAAACAATGAAGGGGGTTGGGGCCTCAAACATATTCMTCTGTTTGGAAATGCTCTAGCTGGAAAAAGTCTTTGGAATCTTATCAATAGAGAATGTCTGTGGAAAATATTAATTGTGCAAAAACACCTCTCCAAGATCACTCTTGGACTAGATTAGGAGTGATAGAAATATTACTAAAAATGGTTTTAATAACTAGAAAGTGATGGTTTTAGGCTAGAAAGTGAAGCTCAATAGACTACTTGAGTTAGATTGGGCCCAAACTAATAGAGTTCCTACCCTCTTGCTTTGTCACATGTGGCATACCCATTCTAAATAGAAATTGTCTTCAGACTAGTATAGTTGGCATAAATGATTCTAGCTTGTCAATATAGTTCCCGAATAAGGTGGGTGAAAGGGGGAACCCCTGCTTTTCCTCTATACCACTAGCAGACCCTTGCTGAGTTGTTGACTTAGATCCCAGGGAAAATGACACTAGACTAGCAAACAATAGATAGCAAAGGATTCGTCTGACAGTTGCTTTGAGGAGAAGTCAAATTTTGGATAAAACCTAAATTTCAAAGATTTCTTCAGTGGTAAATTTAGAAAGCTATGAAAAGACAAAAACATAATCGCAGCATAGTGGATCACTTGTAGGTTTGGGATTACCTTTTAGCAGTTTCATTGGATGCATACAACGTGGCTATCCAAAATGTATATATATCCATATCACAAAAGAACATGGACGTATAACTATTTTCAGTTTAGGAAAAGGACATTAACAATACACAAACCCATCTATACTTGAACTATGTACTTGAAGCTCTATAGTGAGGTGATATATGTGTACCACTGTGGTCGAGCCTTAGCACGGAGCCGCGAGTGGGGTCCTTCTCTACGAGTCCTCCTCTACGAGAGGGGTCCTCCTCTGCGAACGGGGTCCTCCTCTGCGAGCGGGGTCTTGGACTAACAAAATATGGTCACTGCAGTCTGCCAACTGGTGCCTGGGCCGAACCTGGGAGTAACCCGTTACCAACTAGAAGAAAGTCCAAGAGTAAAATACTAAACCCATAAACCTCAAGGCCCAAAGGGGAAATAAGAGGTAACAGAAGAACGAAGATGTAAACTAGGGAATGCATTTCAAATCCCATATAATTTATACCATGTGGGAGGGCCAAAAATCTCCATGTTCTTTGGAAATCGGGCAAACGAAAGATTGAAATTGGGAAAAGGGAAGATTGTAGGTTGTAGCTACCCAGTGCTGAGTGCCCAATGCCCATACCACAAAATCAGGGCGATATTAAACCATAAATCCCGATTTTACCAAATGGCAGGGCGAAGAAGCTATCATAAATTCCCATATTTCTAGAAATTTGGCTAATGGAAGCTTGTTCCTCCAAATTTCAGGGGCTAAATATAATTTGTTTTCCTCTATCCTTCCTAAAAACATGGGCTAACCCTGTACATGATTTTTACCTTAAAATAAATTACGGGCTAATAAAATAAGTTTAAAAAAATCACTCTAATACAAAAAATTCGCCCAATAAAAATTTAGAGGCCCCTTAATTTCACCCATGAGCGAAATTTCGACCCTAAATTCATCTATGGTTGATCCGATGCTCTTATTAAAAAAAAAGATCATTAAATCTAACAAGGAACTTGTTAGCTTGTTAGATCATCCAGAACAAACTCTGGACGTCAAATAAAGGATCAAGCTCCTTATGTCACAACTAAACACATATAAGGTAATAACCATAATTTATTTATTTATTTTTTAATGCACTCATATGTTCAATTATGATACTTTGTTATTAACTATTACATTATCTCACGAAAAAACATTTTTTTTTATAAAGGAATATTTGGAGCCTATTCATCCCGGGGTTGGTAGTAGTGGCGCTACAGAGATGCTACAGATTCCTAATGTGGGCGATCATACAGATTTTAGAGCACTATTTACTTCTCCATCTTCCACACCTCATTTATATAGGAGCCATGACATGCACCGACAGGCATCCACACCTCGATCAGAGTCTAGAGATGGTGCCAGAGATGAGGATCATAGTGATGTGGTTGAGATGGTTGCATTTCCTAGAGCTAGACGTGTGACAAGCATGGGGACCCTTCCGTGCACATTTTTGGTTGACAATAATGGACTTCCATTAAAACAATCAAGACTCCCAGGTAGTTTTAATTCATATTTTAATCGTTTAATGTTGTCCTCATACAGAAATCGTCTAGATTATTAATTTTAAATTAATGATCATATATTTTTGTGTGTAGGAAATGACCTTTTTTATAGGCACGTAGAGAGCAAGGCCTTGTCTATTTTTGGGGCAACCTTACGCATGAGGTGGAATTTCCAGAATTCCAACCTCAAAAAGGAACTTATGGATTATCATGAAGGCCTCTTTGGTGTAGACGCATTCAATACAAAAGCGGTCACATCTGCAGTGGGTGAATATTTAAAATATACCTGGGATGTTTATAGACGAAGCTTGGAAAGAAATACTAGGTATGAGCATCCTCCCTCAATTCTAGAGAGGGAGTGGAAGGCGATCATTGATGATGCAAAAGAGAAGATTTTGAAAAAATCAGGAGAACAAATAACTAGTACACCAAGGTAAATTACAAATTTTTGAATTCAATACTAGCTTTATTTTTCTTTAGATCTAAATAAAAGTGTGGTTATATATAACATACTTGAAATTTTTTATGATAGGTTGCCTGACACTTCGAAGGCAACCAAAGCAAGGATTGCCAAACGTGACCAACACAAGCTAGGCCAGGGCATCTACTCAAGGTTACAGTCATGAATCGTAAGTACCTGAACATCTTAAGAATATAATTTGTATCACCTTACAACTTTAAGGTAATTGCAGTGAAAAACATTAAAAAACCATACCCTTATGCAATGCAAGGTGACGACTTTAGAACTGAAACCATGGAGGAAGACCTCCAACTTGGTTACAAGTATGGTTATAAAGCCATGGTTGATCATAGGAAAAGAATGGGGCAGACCCCAAGATCCAATTTATGGGATAAGGTAAATAAAAATCAATCCACATTAACCTTTCATTACTTATAAAATACGTAAATGTTTGATATCTTCCATAATTTAATGTCTTACTTTGTTTTAATCAGAGGAGAAACACTATCAACGAAACCATTAGTATTGAACAACACAACATTGATACTAAAACTCCACCAGAAGATCATCCTGTTCCCCAGCAGCCCCATCCCAGTGAGGTGTTGCCCCAAGATGTTCCTATGACCTAGGCCCACGGTGGTAAAATTTCTATATATTAATAATATAATTAATAATTTTGTACTTATAAATTTTGACGTTTCAATTGCATAGAATGTCATAGATGATCATCCTTGACCTGAAGATCGGGTGAATAGGCCGGCACACATTCCAACGGTGCCGACTAGAGGACTAGGTAAATAATTACATTGTAGAGTTTTTTTTTAATATTAATGAACTACTTCAATGATATTTAAGAATTGGCCATATAAATTTAATATTTTTTATTTTTTTAGGTGATGGTCCCTTACATCCACACCATGGGTACAAGACTAGATGTACTCGGTGTGAAAGGAATGAAACAACATCATCTGCTAAAGAGCACCCAATAAATGAAGACATGGACGTGGATGATTTGCTTAAGAACTGGAAAGCAAAAAAGAAGACTAAAAGAAATTCATGATGTCATGTAATAATTTTATAAGGCAGTTAGATGTAAATTATATAGCTGATAATATACACAATTCTATTTCTATGTCTTGTATATATTTGTGAATGTAATTTTGTTATACACTTAATGATAATTTCAGCTTCTCTTAATGATGCAACTTCCAAAATCTTGTGACATGAAATATGCAACTTTGAAAGCCTTGTGACATGTTTCATTGTGTCTCACATGACAAAGAGCATTACCATTCTTTTCGTTGTGTCTTTTCATTGTGTCATGGACATGGTGTTGCTACTCAACATTGCCTCAAAATCCTACTTATTCATTCCTCTATGATATGTACAATGATGTTGAACCTTCCACAAATCATTGTGAGAAGAAAAATAAGCCAAGGATAGGAACCCAAGGATTTCAATGTTAAGGTATTGTGATTCTACAAGGTGGGATACAAAGAGGAATTGTTTACATGCATAAACATGCTAAATACCTTGATTGAGAATGCAGATGTAACAAGTTGAACATTGAAATCATAGAGCAATGACATAATCAAGAAATATGGGTGTTCATAGATGTTTAGCTATTATTCAGTGATTTAACCTTTTAATGTCTTTGAAAAATGCAAGTTTGAAGGGTGGTCACCTCCACGATCCAAAACACATTTCCGAAAAGATGTAAATCATTTTCTTCTCTTGCGTCATGAAATTTTCCTTCATTTCCTTGTACACTTAAATTCAAAATTGGAAAAAAAGAAATGACACAGCATGCATAACACAATTTTTTTATGACTGGGAGTAATAGTAATGTTGCATATTCATAAACAAAAAAATGAGACTTATCTTTTAACAAAAATTGGTCCAAGAGATTGGTCATGTAAGAAAAAATTTCAATTGAACCACAACCATCTAGTGTAGATACCACCACCAACCTATGCTATGAGGCCACCATGGTGAAAAAACCAAGCAATAAGATTATATATTTCTCATCCCAACCTTTCTACTCACATTCTTACCTAACCTTCTCAACACAAAGCATTACAAGAATTTGACTCATCCTGCGATAGATAAGGAACTCTCTTCCACTACAACATGCAACATAAGGAATATATCCACTTTATGTACTTCATGGTCCCTTAGATATATTATTCTCTCTAGTTCTCTTTAGTGTGGATATAAAGATCTTGATCTATTGTATTCTTTCTAAGAAATTCTGAAAAGAACTATATTTGTCTCTCAAGGATATAAAGAGGATATAATGGATAGTGAATGATGAATTGTTATCTTCCCTATCCTATATGCTCACCTACAATTTTCCTCTCCTTGATGTTGATTTTGGTTAATTTCCAAATTGGTATGGGTTGGAAATGGAGAATAAAACATGAAATATGAAGAGAATTAATGTTAGAGTGCTTCTCACAATGTTAGAGTCAATGACAATGATATCATTGGTGGAAATGATGGATGACATAACCTATAACTAGTGGAATGTAGGACTCTTACACTTCCCATGGCATGAAGATTGTACTCAACCCATTCTCCCATTATTATGTGAAAATAATTTCCCCACCAACCTCTTACATAGATTAAAGGATTGGTTGATAAGTCAAACAAGGTATATGGCTTCATTTAAGGCACATTGTAGAAAAATATGAGTTCTAAGAATGACCTTGGAGATAGAGAATTTATTTTCCCATAGGTCCCCTTTCATATTCAACTATAGTGGAATCATAGTGCCTCTCATGCCTTCATGTGTTTTCTATGGTGGGTTGCATCACCATACATTGAATCACTTTGAAGGCCTAATTACTATTTAACTATTTGAGTGAAGGTCAATTGAGTTGTGTTAGAGTCTTAGGATTGTGTTTTGTATTTGTAAAACACACCATGTGAAACTCTTACATCAAAGCCATACATTGTCATTTACATATTGAAATAAGTATTATCAAATAGTTTTTGTACCACCCAAAAACATATTTTAGTTTAGACACATTTTCTTTGAGTATTTCATATTCTATAATGCATTATTTATTTTATATGTAACCTTGTAGGTTAGAAATATTTAAGTAATTTTAAACTATAGTGAACTCCATATCCTCCAACCATTTCCTTAGGCTTCATGGCCTCCCTCCATTCTTATGAGAACTTCAAGCCTTAGCAATTCTCTTGAATCTCTTGCATGGTAGACGATGCACTAGATACATATGGTTAAGATGGATTTTGATTATGCATGGGGTGCTCAAGCATGGGATGATATTTTATTAGGTAGACTTCATATCTAATTTTCTTGCACAATGTATTCCAAAGGCTAAAACTCCCTTAGATAGTGGTGCACTTGAGTTTTATATGGCGTCTTATCTTATGTATTGTGTATGTGTGAGCTAAGAGTTCTCTTGTTTCAAGCCCGCCTAGTAGCCTTCGTTTTCACTTGTACATGGTTATTTCCTCATATATGTTTAGCTATTATTCAATCATTTAACCTTTTAATGTCTTTGAAAAATGAAGGTTTGAAGGGTGGTCACCTCCACGATCCAAAACACATTTCCGAAAAGGTGTAAATCATTTTCTTCTCTTGTGTCATGAAATTTTCCTTCATTTCCTTGTATACTTAAATTAAAAATTGGAAAAAAAATGACACATAGCATGCATAACACATAATTTTTTTATGACTGGGAGTAATAGTAATTTTTCATATTCATAAACAAAAAAATGAGACTTATCTTTTAACAAAAATTGGTCCAAGAGATTGGTCATGTATGAGAAAATTTCCATTGAACCACAACCATCTAGTGTAGATACCGCCACCAACCTATCCTATGAGGCCACCATGGTGAAAAAACCAAGCGATAAGATTCTATATTTCTCATCCCAACCTTTCTACTCACATTCTTACCTAACCTTCTCAACACAAATCATTACAAGAATATGATTCATCCTGCGATAGATAAGGAACTCTCTTCCACTACAACATGCAACATAAGGAATATATTCACTTTATATAATTCATGGTCCCTTAGATATATTATTATCTCTAGTTCTCTTTAGTGTGGATATAAAGAGCTTGATATATTGTATTCTTTCTAAGAATTTCCTAAAAGAAATATATTTGTCTCTCAAGGATATAAAGAGTATATAATGGATAGTGAATGATGAATTGTTATCTTCCCTATCCTATATGCTCACCTAAAACCACTATATTTCATCCAAACTCTACAATTTTCCTCTTCTTGATGTTGATTTTGGTTAATTTCCAAATTTTTATGGGTTGGAAATGGAGAATAAAACATGAAATATGAAGAGAAATGATGTTAGAGTGTTTCCCACAATGTTAGAGTCAATGACAATGATATCATTGGTGGAAATTATGGATGACATTACCTATAACTAGCGGAATGTAGGACTCTTACACTTCCCATGGCATGAAGATTGTACTCAATCCATGCTCCCATTATTATGTGAAAGACTTTCCCCACCAACCTCTTACATAGATTCAAGGATTGGTTGATAAGTCAAAGAAGGTATATGGATTCATTTAAGGCACATTGTAGAAAAATATGAGTTCTAAGAATGACCTCGGATATAGAGGATTTATTTTCCCATAGGTCCCCTTTCATATTCAACTATAGTGGAATCATAGTGCCTCTCATACCTTCATGTGTTTTCTATGGTGGGTTGCATCACCATACATTGAATCACTTTGAAGGCCTAATTACTATTTAACTATTTGAGTGAAGTTCAATTGAGTTGTGTTAGAGTCTTAGGATTGTGTTTTGTATTTGTAAAATACACCATGTGAAACTCTTACATCAAATCCATACATTGTCATTGACCTATTGAAATAAGTATTATCAAATAGTTGTTGTACCACCCAAGCACATATTTCAGTTTCGACACATTTTCTTTGAGTATTTCATCTTCTATATTACATTATTTATTTTATATGTAACCTTGTAGGTTAGAATTATTTAAGCAATTTTAAACTATAGTGAACTCCATATCCTCCAACCATTTCCTTAGGCTTCATGGCCTCCCTCTATTCTTATGAGAACTTCAAGCCTTAGCAATTCTCTTTAACCTTTTGTATGGTAGACGATGCACTAGATACATATGGTTAAGATGGATTTTGATTATGCATGGGGTGCTCAAGAATGGGATGGTATTTTATTAGGTAGACTTAATATCTAATATTCTTGCACAATGTATTCCAAAGGCTAAAAATCCCTTAGATAGTGGTGCATTTGAGTTTTACATAGCTCCCATTATTATGTGAAAATACTTTCCCCACCAACCTCTTACATAGATTCAAGGATTGGTTAATAATTCAAGGAAGGTATATGGCTTCATTTAAGGAACATTGTATAAAAATATGAGTTTTGAGAATGACCTTGGAGATAGAGTTCTATTGATAGTTATTAATATGGTAATATTAATATTAAAATTGTAGCATAAAATATTTTTTTAATTTTTTATATAAATTAATAAAAAATCCCATCCTTGGTTAAAAATTTCTCCTAATTACATATGTATCCCACTTGGTGGCTAAATATCCCGTTTGAAGGATGCATGTAATGGTTTAAGACCCCATTTTATCCCATGAGCCACCAAATATTCTTTTAGTTGATATGTCTCTTCTTTTCACTACTTTACCATGGTCAAGACACCAAGATCCATCCTTGGTATGAAAAAACTACTATAGGCACCCATATCCCATTTTGAGATCAAAGATCCTTTTTAGAGGTACTATGTGGTGATTTGAGTCCATGTTCATGGACAATATCCTTGAAATATTTATATATGACTTGAGTCCCTTTATTTTCTGTCCTTGTCATGGTTATGACCCCTAGACCTATCCTTGGTGCATGAAACCACCTAACATCACACATATCCCAATTGGAGGACAAATATCTCGTTTAAAGAAACTTTGTAGTGGTTCAAGGACATGTGCATGTCGCATGAGCATTAAAAGTTTCATTTAGATCTTAAGACCCTTTATTTTCTTGCATGACCATGGTCACAGTCTCCAAATTCATCCAATGCATCCAAATTTTTCTAATATTTCCAAAATCTCATTCATATGTTAAATATTATAATCCCTAAAATACTAATTTATATCATACAACCCTTGTTTTCCTTCATTGACCATGGTCAAATCCTTGAGACCCATGCCTGGTATGCAAATTCTCTTAATGATGCCTATATCCCACCAAGAGGCCAATGATTTGAGTTTGTATGGTGGTTTGAGTCCTTTTTCATGGACTAGGGATGATGTTGTAGTTAAAGGCCTTGATCATAATTTATGGATTAAGCACCCTATTTTCATCACCTAATCATGATCAAGGCCCCAACATAAATCCCTACTACACAAAAAATCCTAATGAAAACTTCATCCCACCCATATGCAAAAGATCCCCTTAAAATGTCTCATGTTGTAGTTCATGGCTTTAATCATGGCCTATTAACCCAATAATATTTTTTCAAGGCCTAATTCCTTGGATTTATCCCCCAACCATGGTTAAGTCCTTCATAGCCATATTTGATACACAAAATATTATAACAATACCCATATCTCACTAAAAGGTTCATGTTTCCCTATAGACAACATGTTATGTGGTTTATGGCATTGATTATGTCCCTTAATCCATAAAGGATTCATAAATGACCCAAGGGCCTTATTTTCCTTGCTTGACAATGGCTAATTACTTAATGCACATGTCCCTAGTGAAAAATATTTCATAATGGTACACATATTCAACTTGGAGGCCAAATGTTTCCTCTAAAGGGATTATGTTGAAGGTGATGTTCATGGATATTGAGCCTTACAAATCCATTTATGGAATAAGGCCCTTATTTCCCTCCCTCCCTTTGTTATGGTAAAGTCCTTGAGACCCATTCCTACTATGAAAAAACTCATTATTATTCTCATATCCTATTTATATGACAAAGATTCACTTTAAAGGAACTATGTCGTAGTTTGAGGCCTTGAACATGGCCTATTAGATCAAGAATATTAACTTAGGTCCTAATTCCCTTGACTTCTGACCCAACCTTGGTCAAGGATCTAGTACCCATCCTTGATTCATAAACCTTATAATGGCATCCACATACCACTGTAATGATAATGACATCTTATATAGGGCATGTTTTGTGGTTTGTGGCCTTGTCCATGGCCCTTGTAGGTCCTCGAAAGATTCATTTAGAGCCTAAGGGATTTATTGTCCTCTCATGAACATTATCAAGGCATTGGTACCTATCCCCATTATCCAAGGAATTATAGGAGAAACCATGTTCCACTTGGAGGATATGGTAATAATAATATTAAACTGGTAATATTAATATTAAAATTGCAGCCTAAAATATTTTTTTATTTTTTTAAAAAACAAATATTACTCGTCGCACTTGCAATGACCATCATACACCTGCGACGGATTTTCTATATAAACAAAAAAGTGGTTGTCGCAAGTGCGAAGAAAACTTAAATTGTTACGACAAATTTTCTATACAAACAATGAAAGTTGTCATTGCAAGTGCGACGACAACTTAAATTACTACGGCGCACTTGCTACATAAACAATGAAAGTTGTCGTCGCATGTGTGACGACAAATTAAATTGCTACGATGCACTTGCTACATAAACAATGAAAGTTGTGGTCGTAATGGTCGTCACAAGTGCGACGACAACTTAAATTGTTGTGGCATAGTTTCTACATAAACAATAAAAGTTTTCGTCGCAATGGTTGTCGCAAGTGCGACGACAACTTAAATTGTTGTTACGTAGTTGCTACATAAACAATGTAAGTTGTCATCGTAATGGTCGTCTCAATTGCAACAAAACTGAAATTGATGCGATGCATTTTCTATGTAAGCAATGAAATTTGTCGTCACAATGGTCGTCTCAATTGCGATGAAATGTTGGTTTCACTTAGTTTGCCCTTATTGTCATATTGGCGGCGATATTTCTTTTTTTGTCGCAATTGTGAAAAGTTCCCTATAGTCGTCGCTCTTGTGACGGTAATTCAAATTTTTCGCAGTTTCCACGTGACGTAAAATGATGTTTCAGAGACTCAATATTCGTCGCAATATCCACGACATAACATCACAAGAGTGTCAAAATAGCCATCACAAAATGAGCCAAATTTGCTAATGCTATTATCCGTTTCTGGTTCTATACTTATTCACATTTCTATGCTCGCGGGTTCCCAAGGTGGAAAACTAACAAATCCTCATATCCATCTATATATTCACATCACGAGTCTGATTGACCATCATTCATTTTCATACTTAGCCAATTTTATGGTCGGGGTTTGCGGATAGGCTCTATTGAATTCTCATGCCCCATTTTCGGGGTATACATCTTGCACCCAAAACTTCGGTGATCTAAAATTCTACCCCAGACTCCTCGAACTCGCAAGAATGACTCTACCTATGATGACTCGTTTGACTGAACCTCCTTTCCATACTTAGTCGAGTCTTCAAATTTTCGAGAGTTCACAGACTCCTTGGTTCACAAAAGTTTGAAAGCATTTTTTGCTCCCCTCCATCCCCGCCACCTTCTACCCTTCCCAATGCACATTAATTATTCTTTTACTAGTGACAACTCACCAGGAATGTTAAAGAATATTGGAATTAATATGTGGAAAGCTCGAGGACATATCCCATTAAAACGCATTAATGGGCGAATATTATGGGATCTGATGATTTTTTTGTGTCCATATTGAATTGGATTTTTTTTTATGGTTATTTCATAGTAAGAGTGCAATATTGTGCTACCCCACTATCATCCACAAAGGTGTTGACGTCATGCCCCTCTTTAATACTGTGCATATATTACAAGTTGTCATATTTGAGAATATGCTTTCATATGGAAATGTTTACTCATATGTTATTAGTGACAACTCACCACACATATTCAAAAATATTGGCGTTAATATGTGAAAAGGTTGAGGACATCTCCCATTAAAACACATTAAACCAAGATTTACAGAAGATTATACTATCATCCTCCAACGTTCATTTTAAATACTTATTCCCATTTCCCTCTATCATCGAAAACTTGGGCTTTAAGGTGCCTTCCTTGTAATGTTCTTGGTCATCCACATGTGAGACAACTTAGAGATTCCATTCAGGCCCAATTGAAAGACGAGGGAATGGTTTTAAGTGACGTCATCTTTGAGCCAAAAAAATTATGTTAGCCAATAGAAACTCAGACAAAAAAAATTCAAGTATCTTATGATTGGTATTCTCCCTATATTTGATCCTTTGGTTGGTTGAAAGGCCTTCCTGAAGATTTTTATGTTGAACTTCTTTGTTTTCTTACTAGAAATTAGAAGGGACTTTCAAGTCACCTGCAAAATGCTCATTTTTTGAAGTATATAACTTCTTCAAACAAAACAAATGTGGGAAGTGTATCAAATCCTGCAAACCACACAAGAATTTATCTTTTGTCAAAGGAGTCACACATATTGTGGCTTAAAAAATGGTCTGGAATATTCAGAAGTGACGCCAAATATTACTCCATGCGTGAATATACTCGGGAGGAAATTATAAATTTGGATCCTCACAAATGTGAGAAACTGTATGAGTGGTTGAATCAACATCCTAAAATTACAGAAGTTTCTATGTCAATTTTTTGTTAGAGAAACAGGACCGTGGAGCAATAAAATAAAACAAATGCATAAATAAAACACAAAAGATACATAATACAATAGAGACATAGATTTACGTGGTTCACCCAGTGTGGGTTACATCCACCAGAGAAATTGCCAGGTCCTTCCTTTATTATTATCCAGCATATGAAGGGATACAACCTATAGCAAAACCCATTGTAACTTCCTCTTCTTTCTCTCACAATCTCTTATCTCAGAATACAATATTTGTCATCAACCATAGCCGCAATACATTTCCCTCATAAAAGAGGGTTTCCTTCTAGGGGAAAAAACCCTAACATAATCTCTACCGTTAGATGTACGACCTTATAATGAATGGCCTATATTTACAATGAAATTGAAATATAGATTTACAAGGCAATTTTTCCTTTGGGAGCTTCGCCCCTGAACCCCCGCTGGGGGCTCGCTTGCCCCCAGACCCCCCAGTCGGGGGGATATCCCCCACGGACCCCGTAGAGGGGGTAGCCCCCCTTTTCACTCCCCCACGTGGAAGAGTGTACATACTTATGGGGTGTAAATACTTCATGGGGTATAAACATGGCTGAAAGTAAAAAAACCTCTGAATCGGGAAGATAATCAGGCTCCACAACCAACAATCTCCCACTTGGAGACTGATCTCAACAACTCCACCACTGTTGTATATGATGGACTCTGAACCTTCTTGGACCTGGAAAATTCCTCATCTTCATCTTCATTCTTGAATACCAACTGAAACTGAGCAGGAACTCAGTTTCTCCCTGGTTACTCCCTTTGTTAACATGTCTTTCTGTCTAGTGTGTATCTTTTCCAACTTCAAATGTCCATCTTCCAAGGTGGATCATATGAAGTGGTACCTCAACTATATATTCTTAGTCTTCGAATGGAAGGATGATTTCTTTGCAAGATGAATGGCACTCTCATTGTCACAATACAACCTACTATTCTCTTGCTTCTTTCCCAATTCCTCCATAAACCTCTATAACCAAATCATCTCTTTACTAGCCTCTGTAGTAGCAACATACTCTGCCTCTATTGTTGAAAGTGAAACAACCTTTTGTAGTTTTGAAATCCAACTTATTATTGTTCCACCTATAGTAAACACATACCCTGTGGTACTCCTCTTGCTATCTTTATCACCTGCCATATCTGAATCAACATATCCTTGTAGAATAGTTTCTGAACCTCCAAAACATAATGCATGATTAGCAGTACCTCTCAAGTATATGAGAATCCACTTTACTGCCTCCCAATGTTCTTTACCTAGATTGTTCATATATCTACTCACAACTCCCACTACATGTGCAATATCTGGTCTTGTGCAAACCATTGCATACATCAAGCTACCAACTATTGATGAATATGGGACCCTGGACATGTATTCTATCTCCTCTTATGTCTTGGGACACATTTCCTTAGTTAATTTGAAATGGCTGGCCAAAGGTGTACTAATTGGTTTTTCATTCTACATTCTAAACTTCTCCAACACCTTCTCTGTGTACTCACCCTGAGACAATGTCAGTTTGTGATTTTTCCTGTCTCTTGTTATTCTCATACCAAGGATTTTCTTTGCAGCACCCAAATCCTTCATCGCAAATGAATTGGCTACTTTCTTCTTGAGCACATTTGTATCCTGCATATTAGACCCTGCAACAAGCATGTTATCTACATACAATAGCAAGATAATAAAGCTTCCATTTTCTAGCTTTTTAAGATAAACACAGTGATCAAAATGACATCTACTATAACCCTGTTCTGTCATAAACTTGTCAAACTTCAGATACCACTGCCTTGGAGCTTTCTTTAGGACATATAAGCTCTTTTTCAACCTGCATACCAAATTCTCCTTCCCTTTGACCTCATACCCCTATAGATGCTGCATATAAATCTCTTCCTCCAAATCCCCATGGAGAAAAGTTGTTTTTACATCTAACTGTTCAAGATGCAAATCTTCTACTGCCACAAGACTTAAAATAGTTCTAATTGAAGTGATTTTAACAACAGGAGAAAATATTTCATCAAAATCTATACCTTTTGTTTGTGCAAACCCCTTTACAACAAGTCTAGCCTTGTACCTCTTTTTTCCTCCATTTTCTTCCTTCAACTTGTAAACCCTTTTATTCTGCAATGCTCTTTTTCCTACAGGCAACTGAACCAAGTCCCAAGTATGGTTATTTACCAAGGAATCCATTTCCTCTTTCATGCCTTGCTCCCACTTCCTTTTGGTGTCTACCTGCATTGCCTCTTCATAACATTATGGTTCACCAAAATTAGTCAACAATAAATAATACAATGAAGGAGAGTATCGTTTAGGGGGTATACTTAACCTGGTAGATTTTCTAATAACACTTGTAGGTGTTTGAGGTAATTTTTTCTCTTGTTGTTGTACATTTTGATTTTCTGGTTCCTTTGGAATTTCTTTTTCAGTGATCTCATCAAGCACTGTGTATTATTGTTTTTCTTTTTCTTGTTTCCTTCCCTGCAATTGATCTTTGTACATGACCTTCTCATTGAATATGACATCTCTACTCCTAATGATTTTGTTATTTTCATAATACCATAAGCGATAACCAAAATCATTAACACCATATCTAATAAAGGTACACTTCTTGGATTTTGCCTCAAGCTTTGTTCTATTTTCTTTATCAATATGGACAAATGCTTCATAACTGAAAGTTTTCAAAAAAGAATAGTTTACCTTTTTTTTCTGTCCATTCCTCCTATGGAATTCTACCATCCAAAGAGCTTGAAGATCCTCTATTTATTAAGTAAACAATAATATCTACAGCATCTGCCCAAAACTGTAAGGGCAAACCAGCATGCAATCTCATACTCCTTGCACGCTCCATGATTGTCCTATTCATCCTTTCTGACACACCATTTTCTTGTGGTGTTCTTGGAACTGTCTTCTCTCTACAAATCCGATGGTATGAATAGTAATCATCAAACTCCTTGCTGCAATATTCACCTCTATTATCTAATCTAAGACACTTCAACTTTTTTCCTATCTCATTCTCAACCAAAGATTTCCATTTCTTAAAAGTATCAAAAACATCAGATTTTTGTCAAATGCAATAAACCCAAGTTTTTCTAGTTGCATCATCAATAAAAGTAACATAATAATGAGATCCACCAAGAGATGATACCTGAGTTGGTCCCCATACATATGTATTCACAAGCTCTAACCTTTCACTCTTCTTTTCTTTTCTGACTCTGAGAAATATGACTCTCTTCTGTTTTCCATAAACACAATGCTCACAGAATTCCAAATCAATTTGTTTAAGATTTGGCAACATATTTATTTTTTGAAGTATATGCATCCCCTTCTCACTCATGTGTCCAAGCCTATGATGCCACAGTGTTGTATCTACTCCTGTATAAGAGAAAGAGATAGAAGATTCAGTATTACCAGTACATAAATACAATGTACATACCTTCTCTCCTTTCGCTATCACCAATGATCCTTTGATGACCTTCCACGTCTTATCTGTAAATATGGATATACAACCTTCAATTTCCAACTGCCCTGTTGAAATTAGATTTTTCCTTAAATATGGAACATGTCTTACCTCTTTCAAGAACCATTGGTTTCCATTGTGTTGCTTTATTTTTACCTTTCCCATTCCAACAATTTTGCATGGTGCATCGTCACCCAAATGAACCTGTCCAAAATCACCTTGAACATAATCTAGAAAATGTTTCCTATGGGGTGTGGCATGAAATAAATCCGCTGAATCTACTACGCAAGACTCATAAATATTATCTATAGAAAGAATCAAAGCATCTTGTAACACATCACCTGTTACATTTTCTTCCTGATTTCTCTCTTGTTGTCCATCTCTTTGTTTCTTCGGAGCTCTGCAGTCTTTCTTCAGATGTCCTTTCTTCCCACAATTCCAACACTTTATCTTTCCAATTCTGGATTTGGATCTGCCCTTCTTAGAATTCCCATGGTTCCCAAAACCCTTTCCTCTATCCTTTTGTCTTCCAGTGTTCTCTGTGTTCAATGCATTTCCTGATGTCTCACCTGTTCTTTTCCGTCGCATTTCCTCACTAAGGATAACACCAACAACATCATCAAATTTTAAAGTATTTGAACCAGAGACAGAGTTACTTACAACCATGACCAATTCGTTCCAGCTTTCTGGCAATGAACACAAGATTAGAAGAGCCCTGACCTCATCATCAAAGTCCACTTTTACAGAACTGAGTTGATTAGTAACTGTATTAAAATCATTTAAATGATATGCAACAGACCCACCTTCTGACATCTTCATATTAAATAATATATTTATTAGAAATACCTTATTGGATGCCGAGGGTTTTTCATACAATTTGGCCAATGCATCCATCAAACCCTTTGTTGTCTTTTTCTTTTGAAATATTGAAAGCCACCGACACTGCCAGGCTCAGCTGTATCGTTCCTAGAGCCTTTTTGTCAAGAATCTTCCATTCTTCGTCCTTCGTAGCCGCTGACTTCTTTGTTATTCCACCCAATGGTAGGAATAGATCCTTCTGATATAAATAGTATTCCATCTGCATCTTCCATAACTGCTAGTTTTGGCCATTAAATTTCTCGACCCTAAACTTTCCATATTTCGACATTGCTCCCACTCGAACCAGGAACCCTCTTTTCCTGTGAGTTACCTTTCTCTCTAATACCAATTGTTAGAAAAATAGGACCATGGAGCAATAAAATAAAACAAATGTGGAAACAAAACACATAAGATACACAATACAATAGAGACACAAATTTACGTGGTTCACCCTGTGTGGGATACGTCCACCAAAGAAATTTCCAGGTCCTTCCTTTATTATTATCCAACATATGAAGGGATACAACCTACAACAAAACCCATTGTAACTTCCTCTTCTTTCTCTCATAGTCTCCTATCTCAAAATACAATATTCACTATCAACCATAGCCGCAATACATTTCCCTCATAAAAGAGGGTTTCCTTCTAGGGAAAAAAACCCTAACATAATTTCTACCGTTAGATTTGCGACCTTATAATGAATGGTCTAGATTTACAATGAAATTACAATATACATTTACAAGGCAATTTTTCTTTCAGAGGCTTTGCCCCTGAACCCTCGCTGGGGGCCCACTTGCCCCCATACACCCCAGCCAGGGGGATATCCCCCCCGAACCCTGTAGAGGGGGTACCCCCCTCTGCACTCCCCCGTGTGGAAGCGTGTACATACTTCTGGGGTGTAAATACTTCATGGGGTATAAACATGGCTGAAAGTAAAAAAACCTCTGAATCAGGAAGATAATCAGGCTCCACAACCAATAATTTTGTTGAACGACTTCTGGGTGTGGTAACAGTCTTGAAAAAAATTCATCTTCTTTGTTAAAGTTTATTCACGAACCTTTGGACGTAGTAACAAACTCCACATACAGTCAACTTTCTATCAATACTGCACATTTTTTCCACTATTCCTATGCATATAATTTCATCTGGGTCGAAGATCTTGCCACTCTTTGCAAGAATATTCTCCTGGTAGTTGAAGGTGGGTATATAATCAAGGAACGAGACTCTTAAATTTTTTTTATGCCTGCATCGACAAGAAACTAGAAAAATCTAATGGGAAGGAATTATGGACTATGGACTTTGCGACACTTTCTGAAGATTACTTTATACTATTTCCTTCCACAAAACATTTGGCGTATTTAGGTAATGATTTGGTTTCTGAAGATCACCTTTTACTGCCACCTTCATGTAATGATTTTTTTTCATTCTTTATAAGATACCTTGATGTAGTATATATTCCTAAGCTATTTCCACCGAATATCAATCTTCCTGTTGCTTTTCATGCTTTGAATAAGGAGAATGAATTTCTTCTATTGGAGTGGATCCAATATTTGAAAAAAAATGGAAGTTGCTTGATTCTTGTAGTATTGACTTGTGTGGTTCAAATAAATCGCCATGGCCTTGCCGCAAGCGTCTCTCGAGTTGTTCATTAGGATCACAGGTCGATAAGCACATAGTGACTTCCTGTTCATAGAGTGATTCCATCCCTAGCTTGTGTTTGCACGGGTGCTTTTATTGCTACCTTGTTTCTTTGTCCTGGTGGTGGATCCTTCTATCCCAACCAACATGATGGAAATAAACTAGCTCTAAGGAATTTGATCGCTTCCAGGGATCTAAGTTGACTATATATTATTTTGGTTAGCTTAAAAATGTTTATGTGTGCAACCTAATGTTAGACATAGAAAATACAATTTCATATTTTTTAAAATACAAAAAATGTATTTTTTTAACACATGACTGTTCGAAAAGTTCCAGGCGTTGTTTGGGATTCACATCCTTCAAGGATGTTAATTAATTACACAATTAATATTGCTTGTGCCAATGCAATTGACCCGTCGTCGACTATGGAAATCGCATTAACACTGCAATGCCAGATAATAAATGTCTAACATGCACCTAATGTAGAGGTCATCATCGCACACGAGACCCAACCTCCAAATATTTCCAGACTCACAACAACATTGTAATTGTCGTGACAAAGAAACACTAAATTCGATGGTCTTTGTAGGTCTGACAACCCTGCAATTTAAGTTCTTTGACAATGGAATACCTTCTTGTTCACCACATTACCGCTTTATATTCAATGGCACTATTCCCATTGCCACCTCCAGTGTCAATGTCTGAAGCTAAAGCTATCTGAATCCTAGAGTCACTACCAGCGTGGATGCCTGAAGCTGAAGCTACCTGGATCCTGGGGTCATGACTCGATACACTTGAGAGTAGTACGAGTAGTGATCGAAAGTTGATTTTATGTCGAGTCTATTACTACATCCAGAGGTCGCTCAAAAAAAATTGAGATAGAAGTTGGATGTCTGTAAAGTCTGTTACAACTTTGAGATAGAAGGTTCTGTAATTTTAGAATCTTGATTTAACCACTCATATAGTTTCTCACCTTCATGAGGATCCAAATTTATAATTTCCTTCTGAGTATACTCGGGCATGGAGTAATATTTGGCGTCACTTCCAAATATTTCAGACCATTTTGTGAGCCATGATATCTACCACTCCTATGGCGAAATATATATTATGGTGTGATCTGCATCATTTGATACACTTGTCAAATCTGTGTTACTAGAAGAAGCTATATACTTCAACAAAGGATCATTTTGCAGATGACTTGAACATCCCTTCCAATTTACAGCAATAAAACAAAGAAATTCAACATACAAATCTTCAGGCGGGCCTTTCAACCAAATAAACGATCAAATATAGGGAGAATACTAGTCACAAGATACTTGAATTTTTTTGTCTTAGCTTATGTTGGCTAACATATTTTTTCCCCCCAAAGATGGTGTCACATAAAACCACTCCCTCATCTTTGAATTGGGCCTGAATCGCATATCTAAGTTGTCTTAGATGTGGATGACCAGGAACATTACAAGGAAGGCACCTTAAACACCAAGTTGTCAATGATAGAGGGAAATTAACACTTAACAAAGTATGGAATGTTGAATAAAAAGCTAATGCAGGTAGGACACATCTAGAAGAGATAAACTATTCAAGAAGTTGGGAGAGATCTATCTAGCAGCACCCATGAATTCGAAGACTCGAAATTGATATTCAACTTGTTGTTTTTAACCAGACAATCATTTGATGATCAAGTTGAAATCTATAAAAGACTGTCTACAACCTTGATTCCTGTACATATTTGATTTTTTTGTTCACGAGAGCCCCAATCACAGTCATTATGGAAAACACATTTAAATTTCAGATAATATGTGTTGAACTATTTCAATACAACTATTTTGGGAAATAATATTCATTGTATTTTGTAACCCAGTTTATCTGAATATAAAATATTTGAGGTTTTTGTATGGTGTTTTCCAATGTCTAATATTGTTTTTTTTTTGTTTTTTTTTTTTTAAATTGACTCATTTTCTTGTACAACTATTGATAGATGAATTCAACCTCTTTCTACAATAATTTCAGACGCTCTTTTATCCATAGTTAAACATGCAAAGCAATCTTTTTTTCCCCTACCCAACACTTCAATTTAAATAAAAGGTACTCTCTTTGCTCCTTACATTTTACATGGAAGAATAATTTGTGATAGGACATAGTTATGTGGCACCCACCCTATACTTAAGAAACAAATTGGTGGACCCGTCCTACTTTCATTCTTTGGGGCCCCGTAAATAGAATTAATTAATGACTCTATTGCAACATGGCAACTCAGGTGTTGACGTCATGCTCCTGTTCAATATTTTGCATATATTACAGCTTCTTCTATTTGAGAATATCCTTGCATATAAAAAATGTTATGTCATATATATATATATATATATATATATATATATATATATATATATATATATATATATATATATATATATATATATATATATATATATATATAT
>JASDQU010101530.1:179665-199097 GCA_032191745.1 Picea mariana
TTGAACGAAATTTGTGAGCCGAAAAACACCCTACAAATTGGAATATGGTTTACATTTGGACCACAAATAATCTATTAATATATATTAATATGAATACTATTGGAATAAATATAAACAAATTCTCTTTAAACTTGAAGTTGTCTTTGTCAACCTCCAAGTATATTACATAGCTGAGACTAATTGTTTGTTTCCCCATTTCTTTCCCTCCTCTATACTTACGCATTTTTCCCTTGTCTTCTTCCCCTCTATTATCTATTTATGGTTCTATACTTAGTCGCATTTCTATGATCACGGCTTCCCAGGTTCGCGGATTGGAAGATGCTCATATTCATCTATATCTTCACATCATGAGCTCGACCAAATGCCATCCCTTTCAATACTTAGCCAATTATCTAACCACCGGGTCCTGGGTTAGCACTATCAAACTCGTATGCCCCATGTTATGTCATATACATCTTGCACCCAAAAAATTTAATGGTCTTCTCGATTTGTTTCTCAAAAAGTGATTTGAAGTCTTGAAATTACTCTACGATTTTACCTTCACCTGAATGAATGATATGATACACTGATAGAAGGTTGCAAGAAATACTTGGAACACATAATACATAATTGAAATGGCCATTATCTACTTGGATTTTTCCATACCCTACAACATTAAGAGATCTATCATCACCAACAAATAGTTTCTTGGTGTTACATTCATTTAGAGAAAAAAAATATGGCTTTATCCTTAGCCATGTGATAATATGCTCCATAATCAATAATCCACTCATCAAAAGAATAAGTACAAGTTGCATTGAAGGAGAAACCAAAAGAAAAAAGTGCATGTCCATGAGAAGAAGAAGAAGAAGAAGAATCGATACTAATATTGTGCTTATTCATCGTTGCTCCTAAGGTTTCTTTCTTTTTAAAACATTTTGACTCCACATGACCATCTTTCCCATGAAAGTTCCAATGTATATCCATCTTATTACTTTTGTATTTTTCTCATTTTTCACCATTAATAGGAGAAGTTGGAGGAGAGTGTTTGGGACCCTTGTTTTACTTGTTGTTGTGGAGAGGATGTTGCTTCTTAGGGTTCTTGGATTTATCTTTCTATTGGGCCACTAAGGCTTTGTTGGATGTACCTTTGGTGCTGATCAATCCAATTTGCACAAGATTATCTTGCTCTTGAATTAGAGAATCACAAAAGGACTCAAGAGAAGATTATGTATAAGAACTCCCTAGAGCTTCTCCAGTGGCATAAAATGTAGATAGAAAAATAGAATATGCACTACCAACTTAGAAAGAGTAACATATATGCATCAATCTTCCTTCAAATATAGTTGGCACTCTATACACAAAATTATAAGTGTTTTTAACTTAGATAAGTAATATTCAATGCAAGGAAAATCATTTGGAATTAAATTCATTGTCTGATTTTCCAACTAGTGTGCTCGAATAATATTGTGTTTACCAGACACAACTTCAAGTTTTTCCTAAGATTTATCCAGGTCATTAATTCCTTAAAGGTGAAAAATTAAATTGGGAGAGATGGAAACTCTGTTTAGTCCACGTGCTTCATCATTCCTATTATCCCATTTGGCATACTTTTCATCATTAGTGGGTTCTTATTATTTTCCGAAGGTAATCTGGTACAATCATTTACTTATTATACATCCTACATATGGGATTTCCATGAGAAGTAGTTGGTACTAGTAAGAAAAATATCACCGGGAGAAGCCATATTAAAATATGCATAGAATATGGATTTACGAGATGAAACTGATGGTCTCGATGGAAACCTCTCCAAAAAATAGGCAGATTCAAAAAAATGACACTGAAAAATGGACTTTGGATGTGAAAGTTATGCTCTTTTGAAAAATAACATAAACGGTAACCAAAGAACCACGTGGAAAGTAGAAGTTGGTCCATGTGGTGATGCTCCTCCTAAATATGCCTATAATATCACTTTTAGATAATTTCCTTATGGAGTGACCCACTTTTATAGAATAATTGGGAATCACATTTATAAGGAAGTTACTTTGTAAATGAAAGTTGCATGCAGAAAATAACTTAAAATAAAATATTAAAGTTATTTAATAGTGATTCACTTTTATAATTAAGTGAAATGCGTTTTACAATGAATACATGAAATTCTCAAAAAAAGTAACAAAAGAGAGACTTGAACTCAAAACCTTTTACTAAGCAAAGTAACTTTCAATCAAGTGAGCTAGTGCAAAACACAATATAGTCTTAAGAAGGAGGATTGGGGTTGTTGTTGTTGTTGTTGTGGAAGATGGTCTTGGAGTGCATTCTCAATAAAAACATTATTTTCATGCATTCACACACACAAAAAAAATTATCTTCTCGACAACAAGAAGGGTTAGATCTCGGTTAGCTTACCTGGAAAATGCAAATTTTCCCTTTTTTATGATTTACGAAGATCGCACAGAGCGCACAACAAAGATAATACATATACACGAAAACCATTTCCTCTCAATTTCTGATTTACTAGAGATCGAACAGAGGGCAGGATAAAGAGAATATGTATATTGCAAAGAGTAGCAACCTAGACATAACAAACTGAAAACCAAAATAAAATTGAAATATTATCTCTGTAAAAATTTAAAAGGGCGTATTCGGGTTTTATAGCTCCGGATCTGACTGAAATGGTCATATATTGGGAAAACATAAAACTTTTCAAGTGAAACAAAAAGCATTTATTTCTCAAAGAAGTGCTCCAGACGAAATGGAATAGTCCTCGCGGCCTAGAAATGTATGAAAATGGAAAAAAAACATAGATGTGGAAACACAACTTCAAGATCTTGATCTACAATAGGAGTGGGTCTTCAAATGTTCTCCGATACCATGTTATACAAGACATGTATTCCAATAGAGGATGAACACCGTCAATAAACATTCACACAACTAGATCAAATATCAACACATTGATGTTTTTACATGGTAAAACCCCTATGAGGAAACATCCACGACCCCAACCAACGTGGCCACTTGGAGAAATTTATTAATGCAAAGGAAAATATGTTAGAGAGAGCTTCTCACATTTTATCATCAACAAATGACCCTCCATGATCTTTAAATAGATATCATGGACCAATCGGGTGCTAAGCCAAAGATCAATGTAGTCATTAAGATTAAGGAGAATATGAGCCATCAGATCACTCTATGTCGAGAACATATCATGATCATTGAATTACCTAACTAAAAATGCATACTAAAGAAACACACTAAGAAACACATTTTTACCTAACGACATATTATACCAAGTTGATCTTAACTAACTCGTATGTCTAAATATCCTAATAGACATCACTTGATCATTTTGATGTCAACTAATTTCATAATGAGAGCATTCCAACTTTGTTTTATGTTTTCCATTGTATATAATATGGTCATTAGAACATGCATCAATGGATTCGTACTACATTCATAAATATTTCATAACGAGAGACACTTTTTTGTATGTGTGAGGTAAATTATTTGAGGTGGTAGTAGAATATCACCTAATAATTTACAAAATTAAAAAAAAAAAAACTGTAATGAATATTCAAAATATTGCATCCTTTATATAATTAAGACTAAAAGGAGAAACGAAAAAACAGTATTCATGCATGAAGAATTATATTGCACACCTTAGGATCTTAGTGAAACAGGTTTTTGACAAATCGTTCAATACTTTCAAGTTCACCAACAAAAAAAAAAACAAAGAGAGTTTTCCTTGAGCCTTCATATATGTTTTTTGTGCCTTATCAATCAAAGGTACATCATGAACATGATCATCAAAGTTATCATCCATCAAATAAAAGGTATCGTGGATTAGTTTATTTATTCCATCATTCTCAATTATATTGGTATTGTCATTTTCCTCGGCCATAAGATTAACTTCATGATCTCCAAGATCTCCATCACCTTGTTCAACAATATTTCTACTCCAATTTGGCACATCATCATCCTTCAATTCAATGCTAGGATGCTTTGTATTTGTTATTACAAAAAATAAAATATATTTAGTATATATATCAAATATTAAAACAATAAAAAACTTTTAAATGACAATAAAAATAAAAAGTGTATTGAATAACTTATCAATGGATGAAATTCATGCCCCTCTTCAATGTGCCCATAATCCCAACAATTATTTTTAGCTAAAGACTTTAAAATTCTTATTGATCACCAACATTTATTGTCACCAATTCGGTCCTTAATGGTCCTAAAATTTCCTCTTTTCATATAAGTGACATTATTAACAATATTTACAACAACATCCACTAAATAAATATTTGAACAATATAAATGCATATTCAAATAATTAAATATTTGTTTTCAATTTGTTTACCTAAAGAGAATTTTGAATCTATAGAGAATGCAAACCAATTAATTTGTAGGGGAAAAATGAATGTTGAAAGTAGATTTTCAAAATGTTGTTGCAGTTCTTGAAAATATGAAAAAGTTTATTATGGACATCGAGAAAAATGTAGAATTGTTTCCTTATATCTTCATGCTTAAATATAATTTATATGGATGTCGGAATTCTGACCAATGTTGAATACTTTAAAAACAATAAGTTTTATTGACCATGTCAAAGGAGTGTAACATTCAAATAATTTTATGGGTAGTATGATTAGAATTGAGACATGGGAGCAATGATCTCTTACTGTCATAACAATTTCAATGTACATCAGTGGGAACAACTAAAAGAATAGTATATTTTCCAATATTTTCAAAAACGATCTGACAACACAAACCATTTATGTTATCATTATAAAAACAATGTAGGAATTTTCACCCAAATGAAGTAGTGAGGTGAGTATAGCTTTTTTTAGAATAGAAAGTTGGAATGAAAAGAAAGCCAAGAAGGAAGAAAGTTTTCATTTTGAAATGATGGAGTTTTGTTGTGGAGAGATCATATCTATGTTCTACACTAGTCGAGACTTAAAAAAATTGTCTTTCACGAGACATGTAATGCTCCTTACATTGGTAATCCGAGGTATGAAAATACTTCTGTGAGCATGAAGATTGAATATTTTTCACCAGGAATAAAAGAAAAAAAGGTTGATTATATGGTTTGATTTTCATAGGATCAAAGTTGAGAATCAACATCGAGTGGGGAAGTTGCACATTTTGAGTATATTTGAATGGAAGTGGAAAAATATAATAACGATTTTATCACCAGAAAGGACATCTTGGGTCAATGAGTCTATGTTTGTGGTAGTGGATTAATTAACTAAAACATTTCACTTCATTCATGTTATTGAACAAGTTGTAGGTTGGGAAAATCCTCATCCAACCACCAAATGGTGACAACTTTGAGAACACCTAGCCACTGTCACCTTAGGTACATGTTCCTGACACTTTAGAGATGATAGAATCACCTCAAGGGGGGATCTCGGTGACCCTGGGGGGAATAACATGGAAATTGAAGATATGAAGGAAAATTCCCCTATATGTCTATATAGAAGATGTAGAAAGGCTTGGGGAAGAGTCTTAGTGGTAGCCAATGGCTTCCAAGAGATAATAACACCTATAAAGATTGATGTACCTTCTCAAGACACAAGAACAAGCCAAGTATATATGTATAATGTTAGGTGGAAAATCAAGTTAGGATTTTTGTCCCTAATTGCAGAAGCAAACAATGATGTCTTTCAGCAATAAAATGACAATGATAGCTGCAAAATACATTTGCTTCAAGATTAACAAAAAGTACAAGAGATAAGCTAGGAAATTACTAGTTTAGCTCAAGAAGATAGCATGAAACTTTAGCAACAATGTAAGGCTATTGTAAACAAGTTATGAAGAAGTAATTATCAGTCTTATGGTTGTAACAAAAAATTTATTACAAAAGAGAAATCAACCGTCAAAACTTGCCAATAATCCACCCCAAAGGTGTGTTAGTATTAGTAGATTACTATGGCAAATTTTTAGCAACTTTCCACAGTTAAATAACAAGTTATAAATGAAAGTGTGTTAGGTTTTATACATCCCTAATGGTTGTAGATAAAATTTAATAACAACATAAATAATTACTTAACCAATTGAGACACCCTAGTGGCTATGAAAATCCTAGAACCTCAAGAAGATATTGCAATTTAAAAAACTTGATTATCTTGTGTTTTCACATATCCCAATGTAACAATTTTATTTCTCCAATGCAAAATGAAAATGATGAGTGCTTTAACTATTAGGTTATGGAGTTAAACAAAGATTTAATTATACTACTTCCTTGGGGGTGTAAACCCTCTTACTCCCTAAAGAAAGTAAAGCTAACTAGGAAGTGTTAGGAGGGTGTAAGCCCTTTTACTTCTCCTAGCACTACCTTAAGAAACAAACTATTTCCAAGAAAAATATTGATGATCTTAGTGGGGTTGTATGCACTTATACTCCCAAATAAATTCATCTAGTTAACCTTGCCACCAAGAAAAAGAGACCATAACAAGATAAAACCCCTTCACCTAGAGCAATAATTAACAAGAGAAACTTCCAATTTACCAAGAGTTATCCACCAATATGCAACATAAACACTCCAAAAATGGTAGCGCACCACTTCCTTCCACCAATAAAAAATTAAACCATGAAAAATTCAAAAGAGAGAGAAAATTACTAAGAGTAGCAAAAATTTCAGCCAAGTACCTCTCACAATGGGAGAGTTATGTTCTCAAATGAGATTCAAATGATATTCAAATGTTCTCTATTTATAAAAAATGTATAAAGCATAGTTTTTCCACATAAGTTAGGGTAAACAAAAAATAAGGGGGTAACAACCCTTATTTTTCCCCTTTACAAAACTAATAATATTTATTTTTTACTTTTCACATGAAAGAAAACCCTAGAAAATGACATCACCCTCTAAGGGTGACGTTTTGACCCTTTAAAAAAGTCGTTGAAGGAGTAATTTGAATTAATTGGGGATCCTAGAGCCTCTCTATCATGCCCTATATCCTCCTCCCACCAAGTCATCCCAAGTGTCAACAAGTAACAACCTCACCACCAAACCCTAGCCCCAATGATGATGTCAACCCTTCAAGGGTGACGTTTTGGCCTCTCCAAATAAAACGTTTGGCATGTGAGGGCTCAGAAAGGCCCTCCAAGGTTTCTTATAGTCCTACAAAGGAAATTGAGCATGATCTAGAATGTGGGGCATTGGAATCCAACCTGTGGGATTCAAGCCCCATTGAAGCCCAAGCTAGGCTTGTTCCTCCAAAATTGTCCACTAGTTGGGTCCTGCAAAGACAAATGGATATGCCCTCCAAGTATCTCAAGTCAAAGCATAATGATAAGTAAATAAAATCAATAAAAGAGACATCTAAGAATGTACATCCAAACTACCTCATCAAAATAAACTAATTCTCAAAGACCCTATGTGATTTACCAAGTTTGACTATGGGAGGGTTGACAAAATGACCTATTGTGTGAATCATCCCTCAAGTTCAAGGGTGTTTCCTGAGGGGACCTTCTTCTAAGTCATGTGGATGATGTGTGATGGATAAGGGGAAGACTTTTGGGCATGAGGTTCATGACATACAATGGATTGTAGTGTCTCACTTATGGGTGCCTTTGTAGAGGGTGTGTTGCACCTTTGTTTTCAATGCATCCTTTTTCCAAACCCATTCATTGCTACTAATTAATTAATAGTACAAAACCTTGGGTACTCCATATTGGTGAATCAATTATATTGGGGGGGAGTACAACAAGGTCACTTGAAGCTAGAGGTATAGAGAGTGCCATATGCAAGGAAAGAAAGGGACATTGCATGAGTGTACACACCTCAACAAGTGGGGACATCTATATAATGTTATTTTTCTTTTGCAAGTTTTTGATTTTTAGGAGGATATTTTCATTTCTCCCAAGACCTATTTGGGCAAGAATATGGAAGGTTAATAATTAGGCTTTTATATTTTTCTAGCCACAAGCCTCTGGGCTTTCATTCCCTTCTTCCCATGAAGCAGGGGACAACCCCTTCTTGGGTCAGTATACCCGAAAAATTAAAAAGGTGAGGAGATGAGGGGATGAAGTGTGGAAAGTGGCAAGTATGGTCAGGAATGGAATGATGAATTTTCCAAAGGACCTCCCAGTAGCATACGTATCCCTAAGGGTGACCCACTTAGTAGGGTGCAATGTCAACCACCAAGGTGAAACAAGGTAAAAAGCATAATGTCCAAACAAATGTCATATAAATCAAAAGAAGTAATAGATGTAATAAACTCAAATGCCTCAAATATTGAAATGAGACTAACCATAATACCTAAATTGTACCTCATGGAGCAAGACCCAATGTCTTCTGGAGGCCAGTTGATGTGGTGGAGGCTAGCTGATGTGGTGGATGCCATCATGATCAACCCAGAGTTGTGGTGGTGATGTGGGTCTCCTTCTGTGCAAGTGGAAATGCTACAGGTCAAGCTATCTCTCGGTACTCCATGTTTGCAACCTGAGGACCTCAAGACATAATCTCCTTAGTTATCCCACAAAATGGGGATAAAAGTTCTAATAAATCTTACTTATCGTGCACGAGACATTGTTCATATATTTATTTGAGAGGTGGTCAAATTACACAAATTTCCAAAGATCATTGTGTCAAATAGAGATCCAAAATTTACTTCCAAATTTTGGAAGAGAATATAAGAGAAGGTCACAAAGAAACTTCCAGGTTGGTAAGAAGGTGTTTCTTAGAGTAAAACCAAAGAGGAGTTCCCCGAGGTTTACAAAGAGGAGGAAGTTAGAACCAAGGTACTGTGGAACTTTTGATATTTTCAAGAAAATTTGTTCACTCATTTACAAATTAGCATTATCACCATATGTAGCTATACATGATGTATTTTATCCCATATATGTGTTTTACATAGTGCCTCAGGGGATCATGGGTACTAAGCAATAACACCTATGGAACATAATGATAGACTAGGTACAAATAAAACAAAGGAACTATACAAACATTGATGACACTTGGAATCTATGCCTTTTAAGATGAGTGAACTTTACCCTCATATGTTCAATGTTGATTATCTCTAGGGACAAAGCTTCTTTAAGGGGGAAGGAATTATAACACCCCATTTTGGACTTTATCACTTACTAAATTATATTCCCTCATCCATCGAGGATAATTTTTTTCATTTAACATTTATTTTTATGCTTTAGCGAGCATTTGATTTATATGTATGATCCTCAAGAACTTAGTACATGTTGATGTTCATTTAGTTGATTATGTGATTAGGATGATGTTTTGATCCACATTGATTATATTTATGAGTTGATATTATGACATGATGTTGTATTCAATGATTTAAGATGCATATGATTGTTAATAGAATGAAATGACATTTGAATAATAATTTGATATCAAATAATTTCCTAGTTTTGGCACCCACATTGACTAGGTTTAGATGTTGGAAGGAACCCAAGACAGACAGACAAAATGAATATTTTTCACTAGGAATAAAAGAAAATAAGGTTGATTATGTGGAAATATGGTTTGATTGTCATAGGATCAAATTTGAGAATCAACACTGAGTGGGGAAGTTGCACATTTTGAGTATATCTGAATGGAAGTGGAAAAATATAATAATGATTTTATCACCGGAAAGGACATCTTGGGTCAATGAGTCTATGTTTGTGGTAGTGGATTAATTAACTAAAACATTTCACTTCATTCATGTTATCACACAAGTTGCAGGTTGGGAAAATCCTGACCCAACCACCAAATGGTGACAACTTTGAGAACACCTACCCACTGTCACCTTATGTACATACTCTCGTCACTTTAGAGATGATATAATCACCTCAAGGGGGGATCCCAGTGATCTTGGGGGGAATAATATGGAAAGTAAAGAGATGAAGGAAAATTACCCTATAGGTCTAGATAGAAGATGCAAAAAGTCTTGGGGAAGAGTCTTGGTGGTAGCCAATGGTTTCCAAGAGATAATAACAATTGTAAAGAGTGATGTACCTTCTCGAGACACAAGAACAAGCGAAGCATATATGTACAATTTTAGGTGGAAAATCAAGTTAGTATTTTTGTCCCTAATTGCATAAGTAAACAATGATGTTTATCAACAATAAAATGACAATGATAGCTGTGAAATACAGTTGCTTAAATCTTAACAAAAAGTACAAGAGATAAGCTAGGAAATGACTAGTTTAGCTCAAGAATATAGCATGAAACTTTATCAACAATGTAAGGCTATTGTAAACAAGTTATGAAAAAGTAATTATCAGTCTTATGGTTGTAACACAAATATTATTACAATAGATAAATCAATCGTCAAAACTTGCCAATAATCCACCCCAAAGGTGCATTAGTCTTAGTAGATTACCATGGAAAACTTTTAACAACTTTCCACGGTTAAATAGCAAGTTATAAATGAAAGTGTGTTAGGTTTTCTGCAACCCTAATGGTTGTAGATAAAATTTTATAACAACATAAATAATTACTTAACCAATTGAGACACCCTAGTGGCTATGACAAGCCTAGAACATCAAGAAGATATTGCAATTTAAGCAACTTGGTTATCTTGTGTTTTCACATATCCCAATGCAATAATTTTATTTCTCCAATGAAAAATGAAAATGATTAGTTCTTTAAATATTAGGTTTTGAAATCAAAGAAAGAGTTAATTATACTAATTCCTTGGGGGTGTAAACCCTCTTATTCCCCAAGGCAAGTAAAGCTAACTAGGAAGTGTTAGGAGGTGTAAGCCCTTTTACTTATCCTAGCACTACCTTAAGAAACAAATTATTTCCAAGAAACATATTGATGAGCTTAGTGGGGTTGTATGCACTTATACTCCCAAAGAAATTCAACTATTTAACCTTGCAACCAATAAAAAGAGACCATAACAAGATAAAACCCTTCACCTAGAGCAAGAATTAACAAGAGAAACTTCCAATTTACCAAGAGGTATCCACCAATATGCAATAGAAACACTCCACAAGAGGTAGTGCACCACTTCCTTCCACCAATAGAAAAGTAAACCATGAAAAATGCAAAAAAGAGAGAAAAATCCTAAGAGTAGCAAAAATTTCATCCAAGTACCTCTCACAATGGGAGAGTTATGTTCTAAAATGAGATTCAAATGATCTCTATTTATACAAAATGTATAAATCATAGTTTTTCCACATAAGTTAGGGTAAACACAAAATAAGGGGGTAAAAACCCTTATTTTCCCCCTTTACACAAATAATAATATTTGATTTTTACTTTTCACATGAAAGAAAACCCTAGAACATGACGTCACCCTCTAAGGGTGACATTTTGACCCTTTAAGAAATTCATTGGAGGAGTAAGTTGAATTCGTTGGGGATCCTAGAGCCTCCCTATCATGCGCTATAGCCTCCTCCCACCAATTCATCCCAAGTGTGAACAAGTAGCAACCTCACCACCAAACCCTAGCCCTAATGATAATGTCAACCCTTCAAGGGTGACATTTTGGCCTCTCCAAACAAAATGTTTGGCATGTGAGGGATAGGAAAGGTCCTCCAAGGTGTCTTCTAAGCCTCCAAAGGCAATTGATCTTGATATAGAATGTGGGCCCTTGGCATACAACCTATGGACTTCAAACCCCATTGAATCCCAAGCTAGGTTGGTTCCTCCAAAACTGTCCACCAACTGGGTCCTGCAAAGACAAATGGATATGCCCTCTGAGGATCTCAGGTCAAAGCATCATGATGAGTAAATCAAATCAATAAATGATCCATATAAGTATGTACATCCAAACTACCTCATAAAAATAAACTAATTCTCAAAGACCCTATGTGATTTACCAAGTTTGAGTATGGGAGGGTTGACAAAATAACCTATTGTGTGAATCACCCCTCAAGTTTAAGGGTGTTTCCTGAGGGGACCTCCTTCTAATTCATGTGGATGATATGTGATGGATGAGGGGAAGAATTTTGGGCATGAGTTTCATGACATACAATGGATTGTAGTGTCTCACTTACGGGTGCCATTGCAGAGGGTGTGTTTCACCTTTGTTTTCAATGCATCCTGTTTCCAAACCCATTCATTGCTACTAATTAATTAATAGTAAAAAACCCAGGTACTCCCTATTGGTGAATCAATTATCTTGGGGGGAAGTACTACAAGGCCACTTGAAGCTATAGGTACAGAGAGTGCCATATGCAAGGAAAGAAAGGGACACTGCATGAGTATTGTACACACCTCAACAAGTGGGGATAGCTATATAATGTTATTTTGCTTTTGCAGGTCTTTGATTTTTAGGAGAAGATTTTAATTTCTCCCAATACCACTTTGGGTGAGTATATGGAAGGTTCATAATTAGGCTTTTATCTTTTTCCATCCACAAGCCTCCGGGCCTTCAACCCCTTCTTCCCATGAAGCAGGGTGTTGGGTGTGTGTTATATTATTTGCATGTGTGTGTGTGGGTGCTTCAGATTCGACAATTGTGTCTGACGATCCCTCGTAGTAGAGATTATTGTGTCATGTGCGCCACTTCCTAGGGGGGTCCCAGGGGGGGCGAGGTATGGCCCCCCCTGGTTACGTGTCGCGTCCCAAAATTTGTTTTTGGGCGGTTTTTTCTATTTTTAGCGGTTTTCTAAATTAATCTCGGATTAATGGATTAGGGTTTTGGTATCTACAAAATACCTAAAAACATTGTATATATTGTATGAGGAATGGTGAAATTTGATATAATGAATATAAGAAAGGTTTTCCCCGGTTGAGGGTTTCCGGTATAAATCTTTGTGTACTATGTGAATGAGCCATTGATTAATTTATGTTTTTCTTAAGAATCTAAATGCATTGCTTTACTTCAAAGCTTTAAAACTTACATGTGGTATCAGAGCTCATTTTTGGCTTCAGAGGGATGCCTTTGTTGCTGAGGGTTTGGCTCGATCTTGATAGATCAAGTTTATCTTAGGTATGTGATAAACCTGGTTTTAGTGGGAGATTTTGCAGAGGATATTCGAGTATAGAAAGAGGAATGGTGAGCTCATCTAGAATCGATATAGAGAAGTTCAACGGTAAAAACTTTGAGCTATGGAAGCTCAATATGGAGGACGTTATTGTAAACAAAGAACAATGGATCGTTGTGGATCTTGGTACACCATCTACTAGCACATAGGCTACTGGTACACAACCTAATAGTACAGAAACTACTAGTACACCACCTACTAGTATGTTGAAGGAAGATTGGGAGAAGCTGGACAGAAGAGCAAGGAGTATTATTCGACTCTGCCTGGTAGATTCAGTGTTTTTGAATGTCTCGGGAGAATCTACAACCAATGAACTATGGGATAAGTTGGGGAATTTGTATCAATCAAAGTCTCTGATAAACAGGTTATTTCTTCGAAAGAAGTTGTATCATCTTAGGATGGAAGATGGAGATTCTGTGACAGAACATCTAAATGCCTTTAATACTCTGGTAAGTCAACTTGTCTCTATTAATATTACAATTGCAGAAGAAGATAAGTGTATTAATTTGTTATGTTTTTTGTCAGACTCTTGGGATAATCCGGTTGTAGCAATTGGTAATACCACTCAATCTAAATTGAAGTATGAGAATGTAGTTTCATCCTTGTTATCTAAAGAGATGAGGCAGAAAAGAATGGATAGTCATAGCACAGATGCTTTATTTGTAAGAGGTTGTACCCAAGACAGGAATCCTGGTAAGCCTTTGGGGGGGGGGATCTAAATCTACAGGTAGATTTAAGTCTCCAGGAAAATCTTTGAGGAAATGTTGGAAGTGTGGTAAAACATGGCATTATAAGAAAGATTGCAAGTCTAAGAAGGTTGATAAACCAAAGGGATCTGATAGTACCTCTTCCACAGGGGTGAAAACCTCCACTGAAGAAGGAGGTGATGTTTATCTGGCGTCTACAAGTACACATGCAGACTATGATGTATGGTTGATCGAATCAGGTGTGTCATACCATATGAATCCTCACAGGGAGTGGTTCTCTGAATATGAAAAATATGATTGTGGTGATGTATTCCTAGGAGATGACTCGACAGCCAAAATATTGGGACGTGGAAGGGTTAAGTTGCTGCTAAAATATGGAAGGATTAGAACTCTCCCTGGGGTTCTACACATTCCAAAACTATCCAAGAGCCTAATATCTGTAAGCAAGATGGATGATGCAGGAGTGGATATTGTATTTGGAAAGAACACTTGCAAGATGGTACGAGGAGAAATGGTGTTGATGAGGGGAGTTCGGTGTGGAACTCTGTACAAGTTGCTGGGAAGCAGTTATACTAATGGGTGTAACAGTTCTGTTTTTCCTAAGAATAGAAATAAATAATACAAGACCAATATTTTCCTTGGAAAGAAGGCCATGTTGTGGCATCAAAGACTGGGACATATTGGAGAAAAGGGCCTTCAAACACTACACGGTAAAGGTATGGTTGAAAGTATGTCTAATTGCACTCTGGATTTTGATTTCTATGAACATTGCATATATTGTAAGAAGAATCGAGTAAGATTCCCATCTAGTGCTACAAGAGAAAAGGGGATCTTAGAATTGATACATAGTGATGTGTTTGGACCTGTTCCTGTTCCATACCTAGGTAAATCTATGTATTATGTTTCATTCATAGATGATTTCTCAAGGAACGCATGGATTTATTTTCTTAGAAAGAAATCTCAGGTATTTGAAAAATTTTAAGAGTTTAAGGCTCTGGTAGAAAATAAGACAGAGAAGAAAATAAAGGTATTGAGAACAGATAATGGTGGGGAATTATGCGGAAATGAATTCGAAGAATTCTATAAGAAGTGTGGTATAACAAGGCAGAAGACTACTCCACAATCGGATAAACAAATGGTACTAGAATGAAATATGGCACCGGAGAATCTGCAATTCGATCTGGAACTTCACCTGGCACTGGACATGGAACAGATTCTTTGACTCGATCAATCAGTTCTAAAATGGGGTAAACAGGGTAAACTCGATCTCTAACCAGATATGGATCAACTTGTTCTTCAAAGGGTGGATCAACGACTGCTTATGCTACCTATGCCTATGATGCCACTTTCACTTGGTCAACAAAGTAACACTCCTCATCAGAATGGATTTGCAGAAAGGATGAACAGGACCATTATGGAAAAAGCAAGGAGCATGCTCAATGGTGTCGAGTTAGGATAAGAATTCTAGGCATAGGCAGTGGGTACATCATGTTGCCTGGTCAATCGATCACCCTCATCAACGTTGGATGATAAAACTCCACACAAGGTATGGACTGGAAATAAACCCTCTCTTGAACATCTTAGAGTGTTTGGTTGTGATGATTATGTACATGTTCCAAAGGAAAATAGGAGTAAGATGGATAATAAAGATGAAAAGTGTATCTTTATTGGTTATAAAGATGGTGTGAAAGGTTATAAGCTTTGGAACCCAGAAACTAAGAAGACCGTTTACAGTTGAGATGTTGTTTTTAGAGAGGTAAAAGATGTTTCCAAATAGGAATTCCTATCAAGGAAAGAAGAACCTGAGAAAATAGAGCTTGAGTTAGATGATGCAAAATCTGAATCATCTGAAGAAGATGAAGAAGAAGAACCTCATACCCCAGTATTAAGGAGATCAGTAAGAGAAAGAAGGCAACTAGAAAGGTATATTCCACCTGATTTCTGTTCCAATTTTGCGTTATCTATTACTGATGATGATCTCAGAATTGTTAGGGAAGCAGTGAATTCAGAGGATAGTAAACTATGGAAGAAGGCCATGGTTGAAGAAATGGATGCCTTGGATAATAATGAGGCATGGGATATAGTTGAGTTTCCAGCTGGAATAAAATATCCTGGTAGAAAATGATTGTTTAAGAAGAAGATTAATGCAAAAGGTAAAGTGGAGAAATACAAAGCTCTGTTAGTAGAAAAAGGTTATTCTCAAGTAGAGGGAATTGACTTTGGTGATATTTTTTTCTCTTGTTGCTAATTTAACTTCTATTAGATTTCTTTTATCTATTGTTGCTTCTTTTGATCTTGAAGTGGAACAGATGGATGTGAAGACAACATTCCTACATGGGGATCTGGAAGAAGAAGTCTACATGAAGCAGCCAGAAGGCTTTGTAGTGAAGGGAAAGAAAGAGTTGGAATGTAAGCTAAAGAATTCACTATATGGTCTGAAGCAATCACCTAGGATGTGGTACCAAAAGTTTGACACATACATCCTTGGATTGGGATTTGTGAGAAGCAGAGTTGATCACTGTGTATATTCCAAGTAGGTTGGTAATCATTTCATTTATGTAGTGTTGTATGTTGATGACATGTTGTTGGTAGCAAATAGCATGGATGTTATCAAGGAGGTGAAATCACAACTATCCTCCAAATTTGACATGAAGGATTTCAGTGCTGCTAACTTCATTCTGGGAATGGAGATTAAAAGAAAGCGTGCAAACATGAAACTCTGGTTGAATCAGAGAAAACATGTTGATATGATATTGCAGAGGTTTAATATGCATGGAAGTAAACCGGTCAAGGTTCCTATTCCTATAGGTGTAAATTTATTTGTAGATCAGTGTCCCAAGACACAGGAAGAAGAAGAGGATGTGTCCCATGTTCCATATGCCAGTGAAGTTGGCAGTTGATGTATGCAATGGTTTGTACTAGACTGGATATTGCACATGTAGTGGGAGTTTTGAGCAGGAATATGTCAAAACCAGGGAAGGAGCATTGGACAGTTGTAAAGAGGGTCTTCAGGTATTTGTGTGGCAATACCAATTATGGATTGTGCTTCCAAGGAAGACCAGGATTGGATAGAGTGGTGGACATACATGGCTTTGTTGATGCAGACTAAGCTAGAGATCTGGATCGCAGAAGATCTACAAGTGGGTATGTGTTTAACCTATTTGGAGGAGCAATCAGTTGGATGAGAAAAACATAGGCTGTAGTGGCACTCTCAACTACAGAAGCTGAATACATGGCAGCCACTCATGCAAGCAAGGAAGCAGTATGGTTACAAAGATTGTGTTCAGGTATTGAGTTGGTACAACAAGCAGTGAGATTAGATTGTGATAGTCAGAGTGCGATCTTCCTAGAAAAGAACCCAACTTATCATTCGAAGACAAATCATATTGATGTTCAGTATCACTTTGTGAGAGACATGGTTGAGGAAAAGAAGGTGTTACTAGAAAAGGCTGACACTTTGAAGAATGTTGCAGATTCATTGACAAAGTCTGTGAGCACAAAAAATTTCTCTTGGTGTAGAGTAACAATGGGCATTGTTGCCCTAGATTGTTGACTATATATAATCCTGTGGACCCCTAGATGCAAAGAAAACAACAAGTGGGAGAATGTTGGGCATGTGTTATATTCTTTGCATGTGTGTGTAGGCACGTCAGATTTGACAAGTACGTCTGACGATCCCTCGTAGTAGTGCTCTTTGTTTCATGTGCATCAGGTGCTTCCTAGGGGGGTCCCAGGGGGGCCTAGGTATGGGCCCCCCTAGTTATGCATAGCGTTCGAGGCATCACCCTGAATTTTTTTGGGGGGGCGGTTTTTGGTATTTTTAACGGTTTTCTAAATTAATCCCTAATCTAGGGGATCAAATTTTGCTCAAAAATTCAAAGTGCTCAGAATCACTTCAAATCGAATGGGAGCATAGGCCTCATCATCACGAATCCAATGCAACTCGTTTGGATTCAAACGAACATCGGATGAAAGAGATATCGCGTTCTGTTCAAAACGACAAACAGGCAAAAAAATGTGCTAACTGTACAGTCCGTACGGATGCTGATGTGGCAGATCGTACGACACGTGGTAGACCGTACGACACGTGGTAGGTGTGTTGGTAGTCGTGTGGATGAGTTGACGTATGACATGTGGCTTGTTTGTGGCAAATGGGATGGCGACATGTGGCCCAATCAATGGTCACCACGTGTCACCTAAACATTGGTTAAAACTTCTGTAGTCGGTAGGAATCGACACCATGACCTCCGGGAAAGGGTATGGCCTTGGGAAGAGCCGCCCAACAGGCATACCACTGTAGTGGTTCTTACTATTATATGGTTTTGTTTATATTTGAATTGCAATGTGGTTTGGAATGGGCACGGACAGGGTTGGGGCTGAGCCCCAGCCCCCGTCCATATGTATATATATATGTGACTACCTACGCGCGGTTCAAACGGAGCCATAACACATATAACCGGTGGGCCATAACACATATAACCGATGGTCCATACACATATGACCGGTGGTCAATGTATTGCGCGGGAGTTTTATTACCAACGGTTATGAAACTGTGATGACACTTGTCGCTCTATCATTTGATTTGGGACTTGGCCCCTTTTATATGCGCGTGAGTTCGTATGGTAGACCATATGCCCACGGACTTGGCGGTTAGGGGCTGGGCATGCCCTAACCATCCTACAGTTTGCACCATTTGTGCGGTTGCGCCTGGTGCTGGGTTTTAACACATATATGTGTGTGGGGGCTAGGTTGAAGAGCAGGAGGTGCATTTTGGCGATCCAGAGACAACACGTTTGAAGGGGAACTTCTAGGAAGCCTATCTTCTTCAATTTTTGGCCAAACGAGGTGCCGAAAAAGCCCAGCTAGGGGTTTTTGGACGTTCTGAAGCCATTGGAGCCATCTATTTGTCATTTTGAGCATTGTAAAGCACATATTTGAGCACTTTGAGAAAATAATACAAAAGATCCATTGGAAGTTGGACCAGGAGATGTAGCCCAAGAGAGGGGTGAACTCCTTTATCATTTGTTTTGTTATGTGTTTTCTGTTCACTGTTATTTGTTGTTGTTTATATGAATCTTGAATGTGAAATTTCTATAAAATTGTGTTTGCAAAATTGATCCATTTGCATTTGAACACATGAATTAAAACTTGCAAATATTTTCAAGAATACAAGTCTTCTTCATTTTTAGATCAAGTTGGTATCAGAACATAGGTTTTTGAAGACTTGATTATTTGCAAGTGTTTTGTTTTCTGATGCTCACAAGGTTGAAACTCACAAGAGGAGAAGGTCAACTTGTAGAGCCAAGTTCTCATCCTTCAAGAAGCAAGATTATATCATCACCACAAGCTTCAAGGAGGCATTCACCAAGTATGGCTCATGAAGAGAGTCATGAACATATTCCTGCAGAAGATGAAGATCTCAGAAAGGGTTTCATGGAAATGAGAGAAATGATGAAACTCTTGATGGAAGAAAGGAATACAAGGTTACAAGGTGAAGGCTCCAATCCTTCAAAGCACAAGGGAGATAGTGGTGATAAAACTCCAAATGGAAATGGAGGGAATGGTGCTTCTCCACCACCCTCACCTCCGTCTTCTTCTTCTTCTTCTTCTACCAGTTCAAGACCTCTTCCAAATTCTCCAAAATGAAATGGTAAAACTCCTTCACAAATTCCTTTGTTAAAGCTTGATATTAAATTTGAATTGCCAATGTACAATGGAGAGGTAAATGCTGAGAAATTAGATAATTGGATTCGTCAGATTGAGGTGTATTGTAGGATACAAAAAATTCAAGATGATGAAAC
>JASDQU010101530.1:200897-232125 GCA_032191745.1 Picea mariana
ATTTTAAAGAAGTATATGAGACTTTGTGTCATTCTAACCATGTTGAGGAATTGGATTACCATGTGCATGATAATCTTTTGTATCATCTTGGCAAGTTATGTATTCCACAGGGTGAAAGAATCAACATAATAAGAGAAGCCCATTCTTCTCTTATTGCTGGTCACTTTGGTGTAGGTAAGACAGTGGCTAATTTGCAAAGGTATTGCTATTGGCCTAAAATGAATGAAAGTGTTTCAAGATATGTTCGAGGATGTTTGTTATGTGCCACAAGCAAACCTAGCAATCGAAAGTTGGGTTTGTATACTCCACTTCCGGTTCCTTCTCGTCCTTGGGAAAGTATTTGTATGGACTTTGTAGGAGGTCTACCTATGTCTAAACGAAATCATGATTATCTTTATGTTGTGGTTGATCGATTTAGCAAAATGTGTATTTTGATACCTTGTAAGAAGCAGGTTATAGCTGAGAAAATGGCACAAATGTTCTTTCAGAATGTTTGGGTACATTTTGGATTGCCTAAATCCATTATTTCTGATCGGGATTCTCGATTTATTGGAAGTTTTCGGTCGAGCTTATGGGCACTCATGGACACAAAACTAAAAAAAAGCATAGCTTTTCATCTACAAACCAATGGTCAGACAGAAGTGGTAAATAGAACAGTGGTGCATCTTCTTCGTGGTTATTGTAGCAAGCATCCTAAACTTTGGGATGAGAATTTACACTACATTCAACATGCTTACAATTGAGCTAAGCACTCTTCAACTCAAACGTCACCATTTGAAGCATGTTTTGGCTATTTGCCCAAATCTCCTTTAGATTTTATCTTTGGGAAGGATATTGCTATCGATGGTCAATATGACATTGATAGGGCAGAAAAGTTCATTGAACAAATTCAGTCGATACATCAAATGGTACAAGAGTAGTTGGAAAAGAGTCAAGCCAAGTACAAGACAAGACATGACAAGCATCGTGTTGATCACAGTTTCCAAGTTGGAGATGAAGTTTGGCTTTACATTAATAAGGAGAGGCTTAAAGGAGAAGGTAAAAAACTAAAACCAATTCGATATGGTCCTTTCAAGATTCTTGACAAGATTGGTAACGATGCCTTCCGTTTAGATTTGCCTCCTTATGTGCAAATGTATGCAGTTGTTAATGTTGAGAATTTGAAATTGTACAAGCCTCCTTTGATTGATGATCAAGGAGAGCATGTTCAGATTCCTTCTATAGATGATTTCTCCCCAGAATATCTTACAAAATTGCATGAAGACACAATCCTTGACAGGAGAATGAGAACTTCAAAACGAGGAAATGTGGAGTATCTTCGAGTTGGTCTTGAAGGCACAAATCCAAGAAAAGCCAAGTGGATTGAGGTTGGAAAGGTGAGGGAACTTTACCCTCATCTTCAAATAGACTGAGAATAGTCTTTTGGAGGTCCAAAAGCTTTCCAATGGGTAGGTGTGATCCAGGGGATCAAATTTTGCTCAAAAATTCAAAGTGCTCGGGATCACTTCAAATTGAACGAGAGTGTAGACCTCGTCATCATGAATCCAACGCAACTCATTTGAGTTCAAACAGACATTGGATGAGAGAGATATCGCGTTCTGTTCAAAATGACAAATAGGCAAAAAATTGTGATCACTGTACAGTCTATACGGATGCTGATGTGGCAGACCGTACGACACATGTAAGACCATACGAGTCGGTGTATGACACGTGGCTTGTTTGTGGCGAATGGGATGGAGACATGTGGCCCAATCAATGGCCGCCACATGTCACCTAAACATTGGTTAAAACTTATGTAGTCGGCAGGAATCGACCCCGTGACCTCCGGGCAGGGGTATGGCCTTGGGAAGAGCCGCCCAACTGGCGCGCCACTGTAGTGGTTCTTACTATTATATGGTTTTGTTTATATTTGAATTTCAATGTGGTTTGGAATGGGTGCGGATAGGGCTAGGGCTAATCCCCAGCTCCCGTCCATATGTATATATATATATATATATATGTGACTACCTGCGTGTGGTTCAAACGGAGCCATAACACATATAACCGGTGGGCCATAACACATATAACCAGTGGTCCATACACTTATGACCGGTGGTCAATGTATTGCGCGGGAGTTTTATTACCAATGGTTATGAAACCGCGTCGACACTTGTCACTCTATCATTTGATTTGGGACTTGGCCCCTTTTATATGCGCGCGAGGTCGTATGGTAGACCATATGCCCACGGACTTGGCGGTTAGGGGCTGGGCATGCCCTAACCATCCTACAGTTCACACCATTTGTGCCGTTGCACTCGGTGCTGGGTTTTAACACATATATGCGTGTGGGGGCTAGGTTGAAGAGCAGGAGGTGCATTTTGGTGATCCAGAGACAACAAGTTTGAAGGGGAACTTCCAGGAAGCCTATCTTCTTCAATTTTTGGCTAAACAAGGTGCCGAAAAAGCCTAGCTAGGGGTTTTTGGACGTTCTAAAGCCATTGGAGCTATCTATTTGGCATTTTGAGCATTGTAAAGCACATATTTGAGCACTTTGAGCAAATAATACAAAAGATCCATTGGAAGCTAGACCAAGAGATGTAGCCCAAGAGAGGGGTGAACTCCTTTATCATTTGATGTGTTATGTGTTTTTTGTTCATTTTTATTTGTTGTTGTTTATATGCATCTTGAATGTGTAATTTCTATAAAATTGTGTTTGCAAAATTGATCCATTTGCATTTGAACACATGAATTAAAACTTGCAAATATTTTCAAGAATACATGTCTTCTTCATTTTTAGATCAATCCTAGATTAAGGGATTAGGGTTTTGGTATCTACAGAATACCTAAAAACATTGTATATATTGTATGAGGAATGGTGAGATTCGATATAATGAATATAAGAAAGGTTTTCCCCGGTTGAGGGTTTACGGTATAAATCTTTGTGTACTATGTGAATGAGCCATTGCTGAATTTGTGTTTTTCTTAAGAATCTATATGCATTTCTTTACTTCATAGGTTTAAAACTTACACGGGGAACAACTCCTTCTTGGGTCAGTATACCCGAAAAACCCAAAAGGTGAGGAGATGAGGTGATGAAGTGTGGAAAGTGTCAAGTATGGTCGGGAATGACACGATGAATTTTCCAAAGGACCTCCCAGTAGCATACCTATCCCTAACGGTGACCCACTTACTAGGGCGCAATGTCAACCGCCAAGGTGAAACCGGGTAAAAAGCATAATATCCAAGAAAATGTCACATAAATCAAAAGAAGTAGGAGATGTAATAAACTCAAATGCCTCAAATATTGAAATGACACTCACCATAATACCTAACTTGTACCTCATGGAGCAAGACCCAATGTCTTCTGGAGGCCAGCTGATGTGGTGGATGCCATCATGATCAACTCAGAGTTGTGGTGGTGATGTGGGTCTCCTTCTGTGCAAGTGGACATGCTACTGGTCAAGCTATCTCTCAGTACTCCATGTTTCCAACCTGAGGGCCTCAAGAAACAATATCCTTAGTTATCCCACAAAATGGGGATAACAGTTCCAATAAATATTACTTATCGTGCGCAAGACATTGTTCATATATTTATTGGAGAGGTGGTCAAATTACACAAAGTTCCAAAGAGCATTGTGTCAAATAGAGATCCAAAATTTACTTCCAAATTTTGGAAGAGAATATAAGAGCAGGTTAGAAAGAAAATTCCAGGTTGGTAAGAAAGTGTTTGTTAGAGTAAAACCAAAAAGGAGTTCCCTAGGGTTTAGAAAGTGGAGGAAGTTAGAACCAAGGTACTGTGGACCTTTTGATATTTTCAAGAAAAAATGTTCACTCATTTACAAATTAGCATTATCACCATATGTAGTTATACATGATGTATTTTATCATATATGTGTTTCACACAATGCTTCGGGAAATCGTGAGTACTAAGCAATAACACTTATGAAACATAATGATAAACTAGGTACGAATCAAACAGAAGAACTAAGAACTAATTGATGACACTTGAGATATATGCCTTTTAAGATGAGGAAACTTTACCCTCATATATTCAATGTTGATTATCTCTAGGTACAAAACTTTTCCAAAAGGGAAGGAGTTATAACACTCCATTTTGGACCTTATCACTTACTAGACTATATTCTCTCATCCATCAGGATAATTATTTTCATCTAACAATTATTTTGATACTTTAGCAATGGTGCATTTGATTTATATGTATGATCCTCACGAACTTAGTAGATGTTGATGTTCATTTAGTTGATTATGTTGTTAGGATGATGTTTTCATCCGCATTGATTATATCTATGAGTTGATATTATGACATGATGTTATATTCAATGATTTAAGATGCATATGATTGTTAATAAAATAAAAAGACATACGATTAATAATGTGTTATCTAATAATTTTGGACCCACGTTTACTAGTGTTATTAGTGTGTTAGATGTTGGGAGGACCCAAGAAGTTAGGAAATTGTGATTATTATAGATGCTAATGAGAATTGCAAGACAAGCTTCAATAGCATTGCATTATTTATATTTTGAAGTAAACTCGTTTTTTCCGTTAAATGTTTTTTTTTTTTTTCTTCATATTGTGATAGGCAAGAAACTATGTGTGCCTTCATTGTAAGCGTGATTATAAACTCTTTCCCACATTCTAATTCGTATTTTCATCTGCAGCGCTCACTTTATATTTGATTTTTTCGTCTGACGGCCATGCGTACTCTATGACAGCTTACCGAGATGAACTGTCACGATTTACACACCCTGTTGTTTGAACAGAACACGCATTCATGGCTTTCCACTGTCCATCCTTTCTCTGTTTACAGTTACCTGTCAGCGTTGAAACCGTTCAACTGAATTCCTGCAAGTCCTGCAGATAACCTGAGCAAACGTACAGTTTCTCTAACAAATTGCGGAAACTATGACATCCTCCAACTGTGACCTCAACTGAATGGCGGATTAAATAGGTAAGGGACAGACAGAAAATTAAGATAATGAATCGCAATTCCATATGGGAGCACCAATGAATGGTTTTGCAACCAGTATGCAATGGGAGTGAAACTGGAAGCCAAAGAGATTGGGAAGCAATGTGAATATATAATTCTCCTAGCATTAGAGGCCGAGAAGAAATTGGTATAACCATGTGAGTATAGAAAGCCAAGCAATTTCTGTGAAAGGTTATTGATATTTGAATTTATTATTATGTTGTTGGGAGAAATGTTGTTAAAGTTTTGAAATAATTTGAAATAATGTTGTTAATGCAGTTGTAGTGGGTCTAATTTCAGCAGTAATACTCCATGTCTCACAATTAAAAATGGCGGCACGATGCAGATAAGAAATACATGATTCTATGCACACTGATTGCCCTTGCCACTGCTGTATATTCGATAGCTTTTGAGTTCTTGCCCCAAGGGAAGCGCCAGCTTGAAGGAGTCTACCTTGCCGTGCTTATTATTCTCTTGATGGCCCCTATATATATACCCTTCAGTGTTTACATAAACACTCCAAGGAATGAAATGAAGGTAAATGCGTACAGTTCAAGTCCAAAGCACCAGAATGCTACAAAAGAAAATCCCGCCAAGAACGAAAGCTGCGAGGTGGGTTTTATTCAAGAGTACAAAATCAATATTCAAAGTCTGGATGTAGAAAACCCACTCATACTGTATACAATTTCAATCATATTAAAAGGAGATTCCAGCCGATATCAGTTGCAGCATTGGGACAGGAGCAAGGCATCCTACAGCTTTTGGGAAGTATTGATTTCTGGCTATATTATTTTGTATACTTTTGTGGAGCTACTGTGGGGCTAGTATTGTTCAGTCCCTTGGATACTCCAAGACACCGATCTTAGTATCTCTTGTTTCGTCCCTCGGATTTTGTGGACGTATTGCATCAAGGATGTAGTTAATGAATTTATTATACAGTTTTGAAATAATTTGGAATAACAACATCATTGCGGGCTTTTTTGGGACTGTGTATTGGGATTGGATTGGATTGATTGTGATTTCGGATGAATTGCACAGATTCATGCATTGTGCAACTGTTGCTTCATAGTTGCTCATACATCTATATTCTTTTTCGTGTGATGTGTAGTCTTCTTCCGTTTAACGTTTGTGATTTAGATGTCCACAGACTTGAAGTATAAAACCTACTACTATGGAACTGAGCTTATCTCACCTACTACTATGTAGTTGAAGTTATGTTGATTGCAGATTCAGGCATCCAATCCATGTCCATTGAATGTCAGGAAGAATCTGCAATGCATGACTTTGTATAGCCACTATTGCATCTATACAATCTATAGACAATGATACTCAAAACGCGGAGAAGATCTTGTATTGCGTGGGCAGGCTGAGCATCAGTTGTATCATGTTCATTTACAATCTGTGTTGAATCAATGAGAAAAACAAATAAGTGTAAACTATAATGGAAATTAAAATGGATTTATATTCATGATGTTTATGTACAATCTGTCTTGAATTAATGAGAAAAAGAAATAAGTGTTAATCTTAGTTGATTACATTTATTATAACATTTATGATTTAAAATTTGAATTTAAATATTTGTATATATTTTATTAAATATTATTTTTATATTATGTATATTTTGAAGATGGTAAAAATTATCATAATTTAGTAGTTAACAAGTAATGAGGATAGGCAAAGATGGTATTTGACAATAAAATCTTTCCTTGGGGGATAATTTGTTGGTTTATTTTTTTGAAATTATAATCCAAAGAAGAGTCATCCATAGTAATTCAAGTTACTATATCAATAAAAGGAAATATCAATTTTCACAACTATCTAAGTTCTAAGATGTTTTGGAGGAATATTAAGGTAGGAATTCCAATTATAAGAGGTTTGTAAGGTAGGAATTCCAATTCCTTAAGGGAATCATATAAAAGCCTTGGGAAAGCTAAGGACATTGAAGGATATCAAGCTGAAATTTTTAAAATCGGAGGGCCTATCCTCATCCCTCACATACAAAAGCTCTTCAATTTAGTAGTCAAGCAGGGCTTCCCTAAACCCTGGATGCAAAGCCTCATTGTTCCTATTTTTAAAAACTGGGATAGAAACATTCCCTAGGACCATTATGATTAACCCGATTTTAGCCAAGCTTTTATGGAATTATTTTGGAAAACAAGATTAGTCTTTGGTTAAAATTCACGGTAAAAGAGCTAAAGGCCAGGCCAAGTTTAAGAGATATCATTCAATTGTGGACCATCTTGTTACCTTTAGGATCATTGAAAAGGAGTTCCACAATACTCAACCCAATCTTTTTTGTTTCTTTATTGACTATAGAAAAGATTTTGTTGGAATAGGTTGGAAGACATAAATGTGCCTTTTGATTTGAGGACTACTGCAATAAGGTTGTATGAGAATGTTATTGCCAAGTTTAATAACACTAAGGGATGGTCGAAAGAGATTAATTGCAATATTGGATTAAAGCAAGGTTGTCCCTTGTCCCTTATCCTTTTTGGCATATACATTGTCAAGTTCGAAGATTGCTTAGAAGAAATAGGTTGTGTCAGCCCTACTCTCACTAGTATAGTCATCAATCTTCTTATTTATGCCGATGATATCGTTCTTATGGTGAGGAGTCCCCACGATCTTGAAAACCAACTAAGAATCCTCAAGGATTTTTTCTCCAATATGGATATGACTACTAATAATGACACGATTAAGGTCATGATCATTAAATCTAATAAGATCACTTATGATACCTTCGTATATGAAAAAAATAACAACTTGGAGGAAGTGACTCCATACAAATATCTTGGAATCAATATTCACCACAAACTCAACTGGAATTATAGCATTGAGAAAAGGATTATGGGGGGAAGGTTCAAGCTTATTATATGGGCTTGAAAACAATTGCAAATCAACCGATCTTTGGACATGGGATAAGAAGAAACTCATCTTTGAGATTCTTGTTATGCTTGTTATTCCTTATGGATGTGAAGTCTGGGGATGTAGTATCTCTCATGAATCCTAGAGAAAGATAGAACAAATACAAAACTTTTTTATAACCTATATTATTACAATTAAATGAAATGCACCATATCCAATCCTCCTCCTAGAGGCAAGACTTTCCCCCATTATTAGCATGACTATGACTAGATAACTAATGTATAAGAACAAGTTAAACAACATGGAAGACACGAGGCTTCTTAAAATTTCTTCAAAATCCAATCCTAACCACCATCGACTCAAGCGCGGATGGAATAAAGATGCCCAGTCTTGTCTAAGCTATTGGGGAATCATGGAAGACGCCATTTTGCATAATAAGGATATTATTAAAAATATCATCAAATCAAAATTTAAGGAGAAAATTTGGTGTGATAAAGACTTAGAGGAAAAAAGAAAATTAAGGTATTATAAGGATGTAATCAACCCTAATATAGAATATCAAAATTATCTCTATGTTTTGAAAAGTGTAAAGAAAAAAATAAACATTGCTAAGATAAGAACAAATTCTCACGAGCTCCATAGTGAAACTTAGTGTTGGTCAATTCCTAAAATGTCGGGATTAGAGAGTGTCTCACTATTATGACACTAAGAAGGTTGAAGATGAAAATCATTTTCTCTTAGATTGTCTAGACTATACACAAATTAGATCTCAATTTCAAAATATGTGTCACACTACCAACCTTCCTAACCTTTTAATTCAACAAAACTATTGTGATCTTGGAAAGCTTCTCTTACTACTTTTCGAGCATAGAAACAAAATTATAAAGAATTGCAAGTAATCCCTTACCCTCTTAAGGTCCGATAGACCAATTCGGTCTCATTAAACGTTAATCATCATCATCATCATCATTCAAGGAAAACCACAACACTTTAAATGAGTTCCTAATGGTACATAAAGAATAAGGAGTAGATTTACACTCTTGTCAAATGACTCTAGATTTTGAGTAGTAAACCTATTTCCTTACATTTTAAAAAAACAAACTCTTAAAAAATAAAAAACAATTTAAAATCAATTCATATTAAATATACATAAAATATTTTTTTATTTTTTATTTCACATAATTTATTAAATTATTATTTTTAATCTTAAAAAATGATTAAGTTTTAACACAAATAATAGTATTTTTATCATCGTCCCCGAGGTGTAGGACAGTCGGTGACGGAGTGTGTTGTTAAGCCACTCCGTGATGTTAAAGTCACCGGTTCGAAACTTGCGGGGACAAAAAATCCAACCATGTTAAGGGTTGGTGTGGCTCAGGCCGGGTGCGATCCCCGAGTGATTTTGACGGCTTAGATGCCCCTGAGTCGCGGTTTCTCAAGCCACAGGTTAATCGCAGGTCCTGCGCAATCACCACAAAACAAATATTATTTTTATCATAAGCAATTTATATATTTAATCTAGATTACCTAAAATCTTTATTTTATTTTATTTTATTTTGTTATATATATATATATATATATATATATATATATATATATATATATATAATTTTTAAATTTGAAATAATTTTTTTACTAATTTAAAAATAAATAAATACATAATTTTTATTTATTTATTATTATCATTTTTAAAATAAATTTTTATATTTAAAAATAAATAAAAATGATGTTGATGCATTAGTTATAAACTAAATTCACGCACATCACAATTATGTCAAACAAATTTGACTAAAGTCATCATTATGTTTAAAAATGAAAAGGGAGATGTTTGTTTCCTTAAAGTGTATGCGAGTCTTGGGTATTTTTAAGGAAATGATTTACACTTCAAAGTAAATTTGGGTATTTTTAAAGGAAGGCTTCTAACTTCAGAGTGGCTCTCTCGAGGAAGCCTCTTCTATTACATCTTGTATGAGAGAGTTGTTTATTTAAGATTTTTTATTTTGATTATATATCTATATATATATATATATTTATTTATTTATTTTTATTTTATTTTTGATTATTAATATTATGAATTTTATGAATTTTGTTTTTGTTTATTTATTTATTTTTTATTTGTTATAACATATTATAACATTTTTTTAGTGTTATTAGTTTTTCTCAAAAGATTATAATAATGAGTTTGTTATTAATTTGATATTAATTTATTTTTTATTTTAAATTTATGTATAAAATGTAATGTTTGACTAAAAAACAAATATATATTTTTTGATATAATATAAATATTTATTTTTCTTATCACTAATTAATTAATATATTTCAAATCTTATTATTACATTCATGTATTTTAATACTTAAAATTAATTATATAATCAATACATTTATTACTTAAAATTAATTATATAATCAATAAATTTATTATAAATACCATCACAGTGAGTTTTGTACCCACATGTTATTATATTTATATATTGTATTAATATTTTATATGAACATAATAGACCCTTATTTAATAGTTAAATATTACTAATATGAAGAATCGTTTACTGTGAGGAGATTCCTAATACTTCTATTTGATGAGACCTTTAAAGGGATCGGCTGCAGAGTGATCTTTGAGACTAGTCCACTAACTCTCTTTCAAAGAATCTTATTATCCGGCATGTTCAATGCTTTAAATAGGTCCTCGATCATGATTGCTTAGCAGTAAGTTGGGCTGATCTTACTAACTGACTGCTATTGGTTCTATTAGTTCAACCCACATAGGTCACCGACTTCTCTAAACCAGTCATAATTCTACTAGAAAGATCTAAGCTCTTGTTTTCTTATTATATTAACTGAATCTCATTAATACTTAATTTCAGGGTCATCCATGTGCATTAAAAATCGTGTCCGTACTTGTGATCATTTTGCCTTTTTCTTTTAAATCAATAGTTGCAAATACCCTTTTATTTAGACGTTGATTATTTGTTAAACATGCTTTAAAAACATTTTTTATTTAAAAACTAACCCATATGTAAGTTGATTTTAAAAAGGTCAAATTGTTGGATGTTGATTGATAGGTTTTAAAAAACTTTGAGACTTTTCTTGATGTTGAGACCTTTCTCAACATCTTCATCTTTTCTTGAGAGTGCATCTGCCATAACATTTTGCTTCCCCTTTTTATAGACGATTTCAAAATCATAACCCAATATCTTGGTTATCCATTTTTGTTGTTCTTCTAAAGATAGTCTTTGTTCCAAGAAGTATTTAAGACTATCATGATCTATTTTGACCTTGAAGTGCCTACCTATTAGGTAAGGACGCAATTTCTTCAATGCATGTAGTATTGCCATCATTTCCTTCTCATAAATGGGTTTGTGTAAGTCCTTTCCCTTGAGTGGTCGACTTTCAAAAGCTAGGGGCCTTCCTTCTTGCATTAGGACAACACCAATTCCATTTCCCTAGGCATCACATTCCACAATAAAGGTTTTTGTGAAGTCTGGAGTGGTCAAGACAAGAGCTTTGCACATCATCTCTTTAAGTTGTTCAAAATCTTTAGTTGCCTCTGGAGTGCATGAAAATGCATTCTTCTTAGTTAGTGCCGTTAAAGGTGCTGCTATTCTTTCATAGTGCCGAACAAACTTGCGGTAGTAACTTGTCAAACCCAAAAATCCTCTAAGACTCTTCAATGTTTTGGGAATCATCTAGTCCATCATGGCCTTAATCTTGTTAGGGTCTACCTTGACACCTTCATGAAATACAATATGACCCAAATACTCTACCTCCTTCACTCCAAAGAAACATTTGGATGGTTTGGCATATAGTTGTTGCTTCTTTAGCAGTTGTAGCACCTTCTCAACATGTCGCACATGATCCTCCTAGGACTTGTTATAGATTAGTATATCATCAAAAAATACTAACACAAATTTTTGAAGGAAGGGCTTGAAAATGGAATTCATCAACCCTTGGAATGTGGAAGGTGCATTTGTAAGGCCAAAAGGCATGACCAAAAATTCATAATGGTCTTCATGAGTTCGGAATGTTGTTTTTGGGATATCTTCTTCCTTCATTCTAATCTGATGATACCCTAAACGGAGATCCAATTTTTTGAAATAGATTGCTCCATGTAGTTCATCTAACAATTCATCAATGATGGGAATGGGAAACTTATATTTAATAGTGATCTTGTTGAGCTCTCTATAATTTGGACACATACACCATGAACTATCTTTCTTGAATACCATTACCACTGGTGCAGAGTAAGAACTTTGGCTAGGTCTAATAATGCTAGCCTCTAACATTTCTTCAACCATGTGCTCAATTTCACTCTTCTGGGCGTAAGGTATCTGTATGGCCTGATTTTAGGAGGAACGCTCCCAGGAATTAGGTGAATTTCATGATCATGATTTCGAGTGGGTGGAAGACATTTGGGAATATCTACAAATACTTTGGAATTCTTATCAATGATCCCTTGGAGATCTTGAGGAATAGATGGCTTAGATGTTTGAACATCTAGTGAGCATAGTTGTGCAATAACGCCTTGATGCCTCTTTTTCAATAATTTTGTCATGCCATTAGAGCTTATCACCTTACCGAGTTTCTCTCGGATACCTCTTAACTCAATTTATTTTCCTTCCAATGAAAATTTCATGAAAAGTTATTGAATATTAAAAGCCATTGTTCCTAATGATTGTAACCATTGGATTCCTAGTACAACATCCACACCACCCATGGGTATAACAATCATTGGACTATTCATTACATATTCTCCCATAGTAATATTGATTTTATTTCATTTTCCTGAGCAATTGATAGTTCCTCCATCTGCAATCAGTACTTGAAACTCTGGCACTGGATATACAAAGTGATGCAGGAGCATTGTAAGTAGCCAGACAAGTGAGCATGAAGGTGTAAGACAGCTGGGAAAAGTGCAACACATGTTTTGGACATTTTGAAATATTTTTGAAAGATTAAGAAGAAGATATTAATGTAGCAGCGAGAAATGTAAAAGGAATTTAAGCCCAGTTAATGAAAGTAGGTAGGTTTGAATTAATAGATTAGATAGTTTAGAAGAGTAGGAGGGAAAACGGATATAGACACCCTCGCCTTTGTATCATAGTAGTTTTTTGTATCATCAACATAGCACAGAAGAAGAGAGTTGTAATGGAGAGCTGTAGAGAAAAGCCCATGTACAGGAACTTTGAATTAATATGTGAAGCTGGTGTTATGATGTTTTATGTTAATATATGTTGAATGGTATGCTTATGGTTGGTTTATTCTCTCTGCTATGCATTTTCTTTAATACTGTGTTGAATGTATGATTTCATGCTGAATGTTTAAAGTCTGAGAGAGAGAGAGAGAATGAGTTTCAATTGTTTTCTTCCTAAGAGAGAGTTCCTGCAAGGAGTGCAGTGAAATGTTCGTAAGGTGTGTGTTGACAAGGGTTCTGAGTTTTATCTCAGAAAAATTAGGAAGGATACTATTTTTCTCATTCCAGCAGAAGTGCAGGTGGAGCACAGAAGCCGTGCAAGGTGTGCGCAGGCTAGTTGAAACCTTAGAATTTGTCAACTAATGTTAAATATTGAAGGACTGTTGTTGCAGAGGGTGCATAGAGTCTAAAGATCAAATACCTAGAAGTATTTGAAAGCCTGTCGCAAGGAGTGCGCACAAGATTCATTTCGAGACTTGAGTTGCAAGTGAAAGATCAGGAGGGTCGACACCTTTGAAAGTACTCAAAGGGAGACAGAGATTGAAAACGTCTCACAGAAGTTAAGTTCCAGTGAAAGAACACTGGTTCATTTCGTAGAAGCTGTCAAGGAGGAAACGAGCAGGTTAGAATTCTCTGAGGAGAACTCCCGAAGTCGCGAGGACCATAGGATCTAGAAAAGCCGCAAGGTGGATAGGGGAGGACGAACCCATCACTTTGGTATCAGGAATCAACGCGGATGGTTGATCGTGATCTATTTTGAGCCGTCAGATCATTTCAGGGATTCAGAGTTTGTAAGTCCAGAGTGTAAGACAAAATCCTTGGTCACTCTAACTCCTGAATCGCGAAAAGAATTGTTAAGTGAAGAATTTTGGGATTTCGGTAATTCGTGATTCGAAATACTAAAAATCCCGATGACAAGGAGCCAGGGGCCTTTGCATTGAAAACCCCGAAGTTACGAAACTTGAAATATCCTTGTAGTGGCATTTCGGCATTCCAGGGATCGACGTTTCGACATTCCCGTTGACAAGGATTCAACACACTTCACATAAGAAACCTCGAAGTTGCGAAACGTGAAGTATTGGTGAAGTGGTGTTTCAGCATTTCAGTGTTTCAGGGTTCGGGAACCCGAGGAGACAGTGGTTTGGAATCGAGAGTCTCGAACTTCTGGTACCCGGAAGCCCGAAATAATGTGGGTTGTTGGATATAAAGGAAGAAGGCACCATTTCAGAATTGAGGATTTCGAAGTGGTAGGGGAACGGTAGTCAAAGGCTTGTTCAAGTTTGAAAGTCGAGAAGAGTGACAGGTGCCAAGAGTCCATGTCAGAGATAGAAGATGTTGGAGTGGATAGGTGGTGTGTCCTCGTCAATAGGTGGAGTCAAACCTTGTTGACCGTTTTGGGGTTTAGGAGGTTGAAGAGTTGGGAGCCTTGCATCTGGATTCACGAAGTCTGAAAATATGAATCAATGAAAGTTCTGTTGGAAGCCAGTCTTTTGCTGAACGCATCGGGGTTCATCATTTCGGTATTTTCAAAGACAAGAGGTTGGGGTTCTTTGTTCCGAAATTCTTGAAATCGCGAAACGCTATATAGCTATGGAGGAGGACGTGGCTAAATATTTCAGCGTTTCGGCATTTCGGGTTTCAGTGGGTTGAAGAGCCGAGAACTCAACAACAGAAACCGCAAAATCAAGGAATCTAAAGTATCGATCTGGAAAAGGGTGCGATCATATTATTGAGGTCAGGGGATTTGAGTGATGCTTTGTGTTTGATCACATGGGCATACTCATAAGGACCTGTCGATACACCATCGTGTGTGTGAGGGATTCCCTATGGGGGGAAATCAAAGAGTCAATCAGACTCAGGAGTGTAGATTTAGAATGATCCTGAGCAGATCTCGGCCTGAGGGTTGGGGGTCTGCATCAAGTGGTATCAGAGCTTGACTTTGTTTGTATATTGCAGATGGAGGAAGCAGGAGGAAGAAGAGTACTCTGATACACATCACAAGTGGTATCAGAGCCCAGAACAAGTTCTTTTCTTTCAGTAGTGGAGAAAAGAGGAAAATTTTATAGCCATGTCACTGAGGAGAAGAGACAGACCAATGCCTGATCCAACTGTGGAAAGAGAAATGTGTGAGTTACGTGCCGGGCTTGATTCCATGGATACAACACAGAGGCGCACATTTGACACTGGGGATATCAGCGAAGCTGAAAGTGAAAATGAAGCTAGAAACAAAGGAGAAGAAGTTGCATTCGAGGATGTTGCAGATGAATGCCTATTCAGGGCTGTTGCAAGGATAGGTGCCAGAGCAAAGATGGAGATTCTAGTGTATGAGGGAAGCTTAGATATTGAAGAGCTTCTAGACTGGATTAGAGCTCTAGACAAATATTTTGAGTATGAGGATGTCGAGGAAGACAAGAAAGTCAAACATGTCGTTACCAAACTTAAATGGCATGCAGCACTATGGTGGGATGAACTGCAGGCTAATAGATGCTACAAAGGCAAGTAGAAAATCAAAATCTAGGATAGAATGGTTGTGAAGATGAAGGCCAAATTTATACCCAAGGATTATCAAATCACTATGTTTCAGAGGATGCAGAATTTGAGACAAAAGCTGATGTCAGTGAAAGAATACACTGAAAAATTCTACAAGATAAGCATCAGAGCAGGTCATTAGGAAAGCGATGATGAAAAGGTTGCCAGATACATGAATGGTTTGCGATATGAAATTTAAGATGAGATGAGCATGATGACCCTTTGGACTATGGAAGATGCTTATCATATGGCTCTGAAAGCTGAAGAGAAGTTGAGCTGAAAGAAAAGTCAAAGAGGCTGAGGTAGAAGTCAAGCCAGAGGCAAAACAATTGCCCAAGATAGGGCTTAGAAACCTAAAGAAGAAGGGAAGAAACCTCAAACTCAACCTGAGAGAGGCAGAAGTTCACAGAGAGGGAAGTATGCTGATAGAAACACTTTTCCTTGAGCCAAAGGAAGAGGAAGAGGCAGAGACAGTGAAGTAAAATACTTTGTCTATGGAAAAATCAGACATAAATCCTATGAGTGTCCAGATAAGAAAAAAGATGGTGGTGAAACTCACATTGCCGAAGCACAATGACATAATGTTGAGGTAGAATATGCTGAGGGCGGAAGATCCTTGATGATGAGGAAAGTTCTCTTAACACCAGAGAAGGAGGCAGAGAACCCATCCCAAAGAAACAGTCTGTTTCGGACTACTTGCAAAACCAAAGACAAAGTATGCAAAGTCATAGTGGACAACGATAACATAGACAATCTCGTATCTACAGAGATGGTAGAAAAGATGGAGCTGGAGATTCTTAGACATCCAATCCCATATAGAGTTTCATGGCTACAAAAAGGACATCAGGTAAATGTCACTAAACAATGTTTAGTTGAATTTAAAATAGGAGGATATAAGGATGAAATATTATGTATTTCATTCCCATGGATGTTTGTCATCTATTGCTGGGTATACCATGGCAATATGACATGAATGTGATTCATGATGGGAGAAATAACACGTACACCCTGGAGAAGAATGGTAGGACTCACATGTTGTTGTCGATTAAGGATAAAGAGGTGAAAATAGGAATGAGCAACATTGTACTTCTCATGAGTGGGAAGGAACTTCTTAAAGAGGTTAAGAAGAAGGAAGATACACAATTTACTGTGGTCATGAAGCCCAAAATTGCTTTGACCAGTACAAAGATAGATGATATACCAAAAGAAATCCAGGAATTGCTGGGAGAGTTCGCTGATATAGTAGTGGACGAACTACCTTGTTTGTTGCCACTGATCAGGAGTATAAGCCATCACATTGATCTTATACCTGGAGCCAGTTTACCAAACAAAGCCACGTACAAGTTGATGCCGTAGGAGAATGAAGAAGTTAAGAGACAAGTCCATGACTTAATGGACAAATGATTGATTAGAGAGAGCTTGAGTCCATGCGATGTTCCGACAGTGCTCAGCCCAAAGAAAGATGGAGGCTGGAGGATGTGTATAGACTCAAGGAAAATCAATAAGATTACCATCAGATACAGATTTCCATTGCCAAGGATGGACGACTTGATGGATTGCTTACGTGGAGCAAGATTTTTTTCAAAAAATGATTTGAAAAGAGGGTATCATCAGATTCGGATGAGAGAAGGTGATGAATGGAAGACAACATTCAATACGAATGAGGGGCTGTATGAATGGCTTGTCATTCCATTTGGTTTAACAAATGCACCCAGTACTTTCATGAGGTTCATGAATGAAGTCCTGAAGGATTTCATTGGGAAATTCATCATTGTATATCTTGATGATATATTAATTTTCAGCAAGACAGAAGCAGAGCATTTAAAGCATTTAGCTGCAGTGATGAAGAGATCACAGCAAGAGAAATTGTTGATAAATGTGAAGAAATCGTCATTTATGAGGACATAACTCATTTATTTGGGTTTTGTTATCTCTGCAAATGAGCTGAAAATGGATCCGAAAAAGGTAAATGCGATTAAGAATTGGCCATCTCCAAAAAATGTGTTTGAAGTTCAAAGATTCCATGGTTTGGCAAGTTTCTAGAGGAAATTCATTCAAAACTTCAGTGGAATCAACGCACCAATGATGGATATGGTGAAGAAAAGACACAAATCTTTTCACTGGACAGAAGAAGTAGAGAAGAGTTTCTATCTGCTGAAGAAGAAGATCACGGAGCAACCAATTCTGGTTTTGCCGGATTTTTGGAAGACATTCCAGGTTAGGTGTGATGTGAGTGGGTTTGCAATTGGAGCAGTCTTGAGCCAAGATGACAGGTCGATCACATACTTCAGTGAAAAACTGAATGAAGCGAAGATTAAGTACTCAATATATGACAAAGAATTTTATGTAGTCATACAAGCATTAAAGAAATGGAGACATTATTTGGTTCCTAAAGAGTTTGTTTTGTACAGTGATAATCATGCTTTACAATTCGTGACTCAACAAGAGAAGTTGAACCAAAAACATGCTAAATGGGTTGAATTCATGCAGAATTTTACTTTTGTGATTAAGCATATTTTTGGAACTGCTAACAAAGTTGTTGATGCTTTGAGCAGGAAATGTTTACTTATGCAGGAATTCAGAGTCAAAACTTTGGGTTTTGATAACCTCAAAGAAATGTACAGGATAACCCAGATTTTAAGGAAGAATATGAGGCATCTGAGAATCCAATTCTCAGGGACAGAAACCAATGGACTGAATATATGATCCAAGATGGATTGTTATTCAAGGGAAATCAACTATGTATTCCAAAATGCTCCATGAGGGAGAATTTGCTGAAAGAAAAACACAGTGGAGGATTGGCCAGACACTTTGGTCATGATAAGACGTTATTAAAGTTGAATGGCTCATATTTTTGGCCAGGGATGAGGACAGATGTTAAAAAAATTGTGGATAGATGCAGAATTTGTTAGCACACAAAAGGGAAAAGACAGAATACAGGGTTATATCAACCATTACCCATACTAGAAAGGCTATGGGATGCAGTGAGCATGGATTTTATATTGGGATTGCTAAGAATGAAAAAAGGCTATGATTCGATCTTTGTGGTAGTAGAAATATTTTCCAAGATGGCACATTTCATACCATGCTAGAAAACCAGTGACACAACTCATATTGCGAACCTATTTTTTAAGGAAGTCATCAGACTTCACGGCTTGCCAAGGAGTATCATTTCTGATCGGGATACCAAATTCGTTGGACATTTCTGGATGACTTTATGGAAGAAGCTAGGGACAAGTTTGTCTTTTAGCTCAGCATATCATCCTCATACGGATGGATAGACAGAAGTCGTGAACAAGAGCTTGGGAGATTTGTTGAGGAGCTTAGTGACTGAACACCACAGTCAATGGGATCACATTCTTCCATAGGCGAAATTTTCTTACAATGATTCACTTAACAAAAGCACAGGGTAGAGTCCATTCCAGATTGTATATGGAATGCAGCCAAGGGGAGTTTCTGAATTGAAAGATTCAGAAAAATATGAATTTAGAAGTGCTAGTGCAGAGGACTTTGCAGAAGCAATGAAGGAGCTTCACAGCCGAATTAAGGAACGATTGCAGAATTAAAATCAAGAATACAAGTGTAGAGCAGATCAACACAAGTGAGAACTTCAATTTGAAGTTGGTGATCTAATCCTTGCACATCTGAGGAAGGAAAGGTTCCCAAGGGGAACATATAACAAACTAAAGATGAAAAAGATCGGACTGTGAAAGGTCATAAGGAAATTTGGGGCAAACGCATATGAGATTGAATTACTCGATGGGGTTGGAATCTCATCGATATTCAATGTTGCCGATTTTTACCCTTACAGAGTTGAAGAAGCAGTAGCATAGGAGGAACAGAAAGAAGTTCAATGGAAAAAACAAATGCCTGTAGCTGAAAGGACAAAGATGGAAAGTATAATTGACAAGAGAGTCAGCATGAAGACCAGGAGAAAAGAGTATTTTGAATACTTGGTCAAGTGGAAAGGACATCCAGTTGAAGATTCTAGTTGGGAAGATGAAGAAAAAATTCAAAAGCATGGACAAACCATGCAAGAGATCATGAACATGAGTTCATGAAAATTTTCAAGCAGGGGAGTATGATGCAAAAGCATCGTAAGCAGCCAACCAAGCGAGCATGAAGGCGGAAGACAGCTGGTAAAAGTGCAGCACACGTTTTGCACATTTTGAAATATTTTTGAAATATTAAGAAGAGGATATTAATGTAGTAGATATAAGTGTACTTGCATTTATATCTGGCTGTTGTAAACAGATCGTCAGTGATTTGTTCTCATCTATCAATGTAAAAGGCATTTAAGCCCAGTTAATGAAAGTAGGTAGGTTTGAATTAATAGATTAGACAGTTTAGAAGAGTAGGAGGGAAAACAGATATAGACACCCTCACCTTTGTATCATAGTAGTTTTTTGTATCATCAGCATAGCACAGAAGAAGAGAGTTGTGGTGGAGAGTTGTAGAGAAAATACCATGTACAAGAACTTTGAATTAATATATGAAGCTTTGAATCAGATTCATGGTGTTATGATGTTTTCTGTTAATATATGTTGAATGGTATTCTTATGGTTGTTTTATTCTCTCTGCTATGCATTTTCTTTAATACTGTGTTGAATGTATGATTTCATGCTAAATGTTTGAAGTTTGAGAGAGAGAGAGAGAATGAGTTTCAATTGTTTCTCTTCCTGAGAGAGAGTTCCTGCAAGGAGTGCAGTGAAATGTTCACAAGGTGTGCGTTGACAAGGGTTCTGAGTTTTATCTCAGAAAACTCAGGAAGGATATTGTTGTTCTCATTCCATCAGAAGTGCGGGTGGAGCAGAAAATCCGTGCAAGGTGTGCATAGGCTCGTTGAAGCCTTAGAATTTATCAACTAAGGTTAAAGATTGAAGGACTGTTGTTGCAGAGGGTGCACAGAGTCAAAAGATCATATACCTAGAAGTATTTGAAAGTTTGTCGCAATGAGTGTGCGTAGGAGTCCTTTCAAGACTTGAGTTGCAAGTGAAAGCTCGGGAGGGTCAACACCTTTGAAAGTACTCAAAGGGAGATGGATATTGCAAACGTCTCATAGAAGTTAAGTTCCAGTGGAAGAACACTGGTTCATTTTGCAGAAGTTGTCAAGGAGGAAATGAGTGGGTCAGAATTCTCTGAGGAGAACTCCCGAAGTCGCGAGGACCGTAGGATCCAGAGAAGCTGCAAGGTGGATAGGGGAGGACGAACCCATTACTTTGGTATCAGGAATCAACGCAAATGGTTGATCATGATCTGTCTTGAGTTTTCAAATCATTTCAGGGATTCAGAGTTTGTAAGTATGGAGTGTAAGAAAAAATCCTTTCTCACTCTATCTCTCGAATCACAAAAATAATTGTTAAGTGAAGAATTTTGGGATTTCGGAATTCGGGATTTGGAATACCAAAAATGCTAATGACAAGGAGCCAGGGGCCTTTGAATTGAAAACCTCGAAGTTACGAAACTGAGAATATACTTGTAGTGGCATTTTGACATTTCAGGGATTGACGTTTCGACATTCCCATTGAAAAGGATTTAGGGCACTTCACATAAGAAACCTCGAAGTTGTGAAACGCGAAGCATTGGTGAAGTGGTGTTTCGGCATTTTAGTGTTTCGAGGTTCAGGAACCTGAGAAGACAGTGGTTTGGAATCGAGAGTCTCGAACTTCTGGTACCCTGAAGCCCGAAATAACGTGGGCTGTCAGATCCAAAGGAATAAGGTGCCATTTCGGAATTCGGGATTTCGAAGTGGTAGGGGAACGGTAGTCGAAGGCTTGTTCAAGTTCGAAAGTCGGGGAGAGTGGCATGTGGCGAGAGTCCACATCAGAGATAGAATACATTGGATTGGATAGGTGGTGTGTCCTCATCAATAGGTGGAGTCAAACCTTGTTGACCATTTCGAGGTTTTGGAGGTTGAAGAGTTGGGAGCCTTGCATCCAGATTCACAAAGTCATGAAGTACAGAACTCTAAATCAGCAAAAAGTTCTGTTGGAAGCCTGTCTTTTGCTGAACGCATCGGGGTTCGACATTTCGGTATTTTCTAAGACAAGTGGTTGGGGTTGCTTATTTCAAAATTCCCAAAATCGCAAAATACGATACAGCTGTGGAGGAGGACGTGACCGAAGATTTCAACGTTTTGTCATTTGGGGTTTTGGTGGGTTGAAGAGCCGACAACTCAACAACAAAAACTGCGAAATCACATAATCCGAAGTCCCAATCTGGAAAAGGGCGCGATCATATTATTGAGGTCAGGGGATTTGAGTGATGCTTTGTGTTTGATCACACAGGCATACTCATAAGGACATGTGGATACACCGTCGTGTGTGTGAGGGATTCCTCGTGGGGGAAAATCAAAGATTCAATCAGACTCAGGAGAGCATATTTAGAATGATCTTGAGCAGATCTCGGCCTGAGGGTTGGGGGAATACATCACAAATCAATTGAGAGATTTGGCTAATTTATAGTGAATGAAATTATGAGTACTGCCAGAATCAATTAGGACTATTACCTTTTACTTTTTGATGTATCCTTCGATCTTGAGGGTTTGAGGAGTGATAATTCCAACCAATGCATTACACGATATCGTGGGAGTCAACTCTTTAGAAAAAATTGCTTCTACGTTTTCATCTTGAGATGGTTCTTGTTCTTGTTCTTCTTCCTCTTCACAATCTATGTAGAATAATTTCTTCTCACCACACTTATGTCCCTTACTGTACTTTCTTTCACAATTAAATCGTAAACCTTTTGCTTTTCTTTCTTCCAATTGTTGAGGTGTCAACCTTGTAGGTTGAGGTGTTTTAGAAGAAGGAGCATTGTTCTCTCTATAGATGTTAGGATTGGTCCTTCTAGTAGCCATGGCCATATTTTTACTTTCAACATTTCTTGCCACCTTAAATGCATTCTCCAATGATTTGGGTTCCCAAAGGCGAACCTCATGTTGAATGTTATCCTTTAAAGTTCCTATGAATACATCAATCAAGTGCTCATATGGAATATATGTTACCTTTATATTCAATCTTTGGAAGTTCTCAATGTGCTCGGTAACTGAACCCTTTTGCTTGAGATTTATCAATTGGCTAAAGAAGGTATTTCTCCTTGTATCCTCATAGTGTGTTATCATTTATTCTGTGAAAATTTTCCAAGTGACGAGTGATTTGCGAGAACAAAGCCATCGATACCATACAAATTGATTGGGTTCTAAATATAAAGAAGCAATTCGTACCTTTTTTGTATGTGGCACATTATGCAGATCAAAGAATTGCTCCATCTGAAGTATCCATGTGATTGGTTCCTTGCCATCAAACTTCCACATATCTATCTTAGGAACGTGGTTGGTCTTCAACCCAAAGTTGGAGTTTCTCCATTCTTGATTCACCTTCCTTGTGTCCTCATCATGAATTTCATGGGATGCATTTTCATTTTCAGGTGTGTTGGAGTTACTTGTTACTTCACACACACCTAGGATTTATTTTTCCTAAGGTTTTAATTTGTTTATTAGTCATAATTAGTCATTATCCAGTCTCCTATATTTTAGGAGAGAGTATTCCACCTGGAAAATATTCTCTTTCAGTTCACACTTCAATTTGACTAGTTGAGTTGAGTTTAGATGTTGCATTGGGATCATCACCATGCTAATTAGAACTTGCCTTGCTATCATCACCAAAGTGGTGCATTAGCCTTGATTCTCTTAGTTAACTCCTCACTACTCTATGTTCAATCAGTTAACTGAAGACTAGTTGACTAGTTAACTCAACTAGGTGGTAGTTCACTCCCATAATTGCCTAAGAGACTAGAATATGTGGCAGTTCACTCCCGTAACTGCTGGTGTGTGTCCAGATCACTCTAGACCACCACTATGGTGACTTGGTTCACCTCAAGTCAAACTCATTGAGTTATATAGAGTATATCATGTGTAAATTATTCATTATTCACAATGGTTAATGAGAATTCTTTCCATTCTTTCTCTCCTTCTTCTTCCTTTTCCAATTATCTTTGCAAATGTGTGTATTATTGTCTAGATAGATCTATTCTATGTATTTTCAACACATTTACATGGTATCAGAGTCGATGAACTGCTTAGAAAAATATACACCAAATTTTTTTGCAGGTATAAAAGATTGAAGACAACGGAAAGATGGAATTCCAAAAAGAATTCATTCTTACACCTTACAACTATTTTGCATGGAAGGATAAAATAACCATACATCTATGATCCAGAGGGTTATATAGGTTAATCATGAATATAGATACAAAAACAACATCAAGCATAGAAAAATCCAAGTACTTAAATCGCATGGATGAGGCACTCAGAATAATTTGCAGTCTTATTTCTCTCGATCTCCTTTTTCACATATCTTCTTGTAAGACTCCCAATGAAGCCTGGAAAATCTTGGAAGGTCTCTTTGTAAAACATGATGATATGAGGGGACACATGCTAGAGGTGGATCTTCTCACATTGGATCCAAAAATCTTCGACAATATCCAAGATTTATTTACAAAATTAAAGGATTTACTGTCGCAACTCAAATCTTGCGGGGTTGATAAATCAGTGGAGGAGACACAAATGGTTCTTACCATTCTCTACAAGCTTGGTCCTGAATTCTCTATATTCGTATCCACATTCCATACTGTCAGATTCGCCTCTAGAGCCACCTGAAAGATGCCCTCTCTTGAGGAATTTATTGAATCCTTGACATAAGATCAAACCAAACTCATCAACATGGGCGCAATCAGAGGCCCAAGGGTGCATGCACTCACTGTGCATGATGGAAGCCAAACATATCAAAAATCTAAAGACAAAGATAAGCAGAAATCTCATGCACATACGAAGAAGGAAGGGTACACAAAATCCTTCACCAATGCCTTCGGATCCAAAGGAGAAAAGGGAAGAAAAGGAGAGAAATGCACATACTATCACGAAGGATTCCATTCGAAATCTGCATGCATGCAAAAGAAAATATATCTGATGTATCAGATACTTTAGAAAAAAAACCTTGGAGATCGCATCCCTGAGGGTGCAAAGAAGAAGAAGCCAAAAGATCTGAATTCTAAGAAAGGCAATTATAGCCATGCCTTGATTGCCATCAACTTCTCTCCCGATGCTTGGATCATAGATTCAGGAGCATCACATCACATGGCTACCTCAGAAGAATTATATTCTTCGTTGGATTCATGCAAAGGTCCTCCCATTCTGATGGGGGACAAATCTTCTGTCGAAGTCACCGGAAAAGGTAGGATTGAACTCACCAACGAAAGCTTCGAGAACGTGCTGCATGTTGCCAAGCTTTCTGTCAACCTTCTCTTTGTGTATCAAATGACGAATTATGGTACCAGAAACAAATTCATCTTCACACCAAATTCTGTGGACATCTATGACATGCAAACCAACTCCGGGGTTGCTACCGGTGAGGTAAATCATCAGTCTAGATTGTATACATTTTATTAATTCATTGAACCTGATTCTTCTTTACTGGTTACTCATGCTGATGAAAGTAGTTGGATATGGCATGAAAGGTTTGGACATTTTAATTTCAGATACATGCAACAACTTAACAAGCACAAATTAGTTGATGGTCTACCAGACATCCATTTCTCCAAGGGAGTATGTGAGGGATGTGTTCTCGGGAAACACCCTCAAGAGAAATTCGACAAAGGAAAGTCTCATCGAGCTTCCGCACCTTTAGATCTGATCCATAGTGACCTCATGAGTCCTTTTACGCATCCATCGATCAACAAAGCGAGGTTTGTTCTCATTTTTGTTGATGATTTCTCATGTTTTACTTGGATCTACTTTCTCAGGAAAAAATCCGAAGTCTTTCAACACCTCAAAGATTTCTAAGCTTTGGTTGAGACATGGTCTGGAAAGAAGATCAAAGTCCTTCAAAATGATAACAGGGGAGAGTATGTGAATCATGAGATCCACAATATTTTCCATGAGGCATGGATTCAGTTGCAGCATACAGTTCCCTACACTCTGTAGCAAAACGGAGTTGCTGAGTGGAAAAATCGATCTCTAAAGGAGATGGCATCTTGCATGTTGCATGCAATGTCACTACCACGGAGACTATGGGCTGAAGCACTTAACTGTGCAACATACATCCAAAATAGATCTCCTCATATATCTTTCAAGGATAAGACCCCCTATGAGGCTTGGAGTGGCCTCAAACCGGAAGTGACCCACTTTCGTATTTTTGGTTCACATGCATGGGCCAGGATTCCCTCTGAAAAGAGGAAGGAACTTGATCCACAAAGCACTGAGTGAATTTTTGTTGGATACCCTAACGGTGTGAAGGGATATCAACTTATTGATCTTTCCTTGGATCGGCTCATCATTGAGTGCAGTGTCCAATTTGAGGAAAGTGTCTCGCATGTACTTCAACAGCCGCATGCACACACCTTCACTCTTCCACCTGTTCAAGATGATGAGAATACACATGCCTTAGATGAGAGTTCTAATTCAGAGGATTCAGATTTAGATTCAGAGTCAGTACAGTCAGATGCAGAGTCAGAGCATCAAGATGCAGTTGTAGAGACAAAGAAGAGGCCCAAGTGGGCACAAACTACTCTTTAGGATGCAGGGGATCTCGTCGGTGATCCAACCGATACTAGGAAGACTCAATCTAATTTTGAGGAGCCTCCTATTGCACTCACTTCCACTGAACCATTTCCTTCCAAGCATATTTTCTTGGTTCAGTCTTCGGATCGGCGAGGCTGTTGGAAATCCATTTTGGGAATCCGCCATGTAGGAGGAGTACAACTCCCTGCTCGAGAACCAGACCTGGGATCTGGTTCCCCTTCCTTCTGGGAGGAAACTTGTCAGATGTAGATGGGTCTACAGGACCAAGAGTGCAATGGATGGACAGATCAATAGATACAAATCCAGTCTTGTCGCCAAAGGCTTTCAGCAGGTTCATGGTATTGACTATGATGAGACCTTCGCTCCAATAGTGAATATGGATTCCATTCGATTGGCCCTTACCATTATGGAAGACAAGGGATGGGAAGTCCATTAGATGGACGTGAAGAATGCTTTTCTTCATGGTGATATCTCTGAGGAGATCTACATGGAGAAGCCCTAGGGATTTATGCAGGACTCATCTTTGGTATGTTGACTGAAGAAGTCACTTTATGGCCTTAAGCAGGCTCTGAGGGCATGGTATGCCAATATGGACTCCTACTTGTTGTCACGGAACTTTGTACATTGTAAATCAGACCCAAATGTACACATGCTCAGGACGACTGATTCACTTCTACTTTTAGTTCTATATGTTGATGATTTGTTGATCACCGGTTGCTCGACTTCAACGATTGCTACAATCAAGAGGATTCTTCATGACATGTTTTTGATGATAGGCATGGGTCTGCTTCACTTCTTCCTTGGACTTGAGATCAGTTAGGATGCATCATGCATCAAACTGTCTGAAGCCAAGTATGCACGAGATCTCCTTGAGAGATTTCACATGATAGACTGCAAGTCTGGTCTGACTCCTTTCCTATCAGGATTCAAACTTGAGGATGGTGAGGAGACTCCACTGGTTGACAAAACACTTTACAGACAGCTAGTGGGATTTTTTGTATCTCACACACTCTAGACCACACCTCTCACATGCATTTGGCGCAGTTTCCAGGTTCATGCAGGAGTCGCATGAGCTACATTGGAAATATGCAAAGCATATCCTTCGATATGTACAGGGAACCATCACCTTTGGGATTCATTATGCAGTAGACTCTACATTATATCTCATTGGGTTTACTGATTCCAACTGGGTTGGCAATAACATTGATCACAAGTCCACATCTAGTTACTCACTCAGTCTTGGTTCTTGGCCTATCTGTTGGTCAAGCAAGAAGCAAGCTGCCATTTCTCTATGTTCAGTCGAGGCAGAGTACAGAGGGGTAGTTAACATAACCATTCAGTCTATGTGGCTACAACATTTTCTCACTGAGTTGGGCATTCAGTTTCATTAGCTGATCGTCATCTGGTGCGACAACCAGAGTACTATGAAGTTCTGCAGAGATCCATTTCAGAGGCAGAGGATGAAGCACATTGAGATCCACATGCACTACATCCGAGACTTGGTACACAAGGGGATCATTGACTTACAGTTCTATCCTTCAACAAAATAGATGGCGGACAATTTCACCAAGACCTTCATTGAGTAGAAATTTCATTCTCTATGAGGTCGTCTTGGAGTGAAGGACACAATTTCCTAGAAACTGTAGTTCTTCTTTTTACATACATTGTACCTTGNTTTTTCCTCTTTCCTCACTTATTTTTAGTGTATCTTTTGTACTTGGGTACCTAACATGGCCTCGTTGCCGGGACCCAATATTTATTTTCACCATAGTGATGTTCAGGGGGGGTGTTGGAGTTACTTGTTACTTCACACACACCTAGGATTCATTTTTCCTAAGGTTTTTATTTTTTTCCTAGTCATAATTAGTCATTATCCAGTATCCTATATTTTAGGAGAGAATATTCCACTTGGAGAATATTCTCTTTTAGTTCACACTTCAATTTGACTAGTTGAGTTGAGTTTAGATGTTGCATTGGGATCATCACCATGCTAATTCGACCTTTCCTTGGTATCATCACCATAGTGGCACATTAGCCTTGATTCCCTTAGTTAACTCCTCACTACTCTTTGTTCAGTCAGTTAACTGAAGACTAGTTGACTAGTTAACTCAATTAGGTGGCAGTTCACTCCCGTAACTGCCTGAGAGACTAGAATAGGTGGCAGTTCACTCCCATAACTGCTGGTGTGTGTCCAGATCACTCTAGACCACCACTATGGTGACTTGGTTCACCTCAAGTTGAAATCATTGAGTTATACCAAGTATATCATGTGTAAATTATTCATTATTCACAACGGTTAATGAGAATTATTTCCATTCTTTCTCTCCTTATTCTTCCTTTTCCAATCATCTTTGCAAATGTGTGTATTATTGTTTAGCTATATCTATTCTATGCAGGTTCAACACATTTACAAGGTGTCTTCTCTGTTACAAAATTTTTCAATACTTCCATGATCTCCTCTTTCAAACTATCCATCTTTGCCTCCAACTTAGCTTCCATCTCTTGTAGTTCATCTTTTGTTACTATCTTCTTTTGTAAATCATTTATGCCCCTACACATTTCTTCACCTTCATAAATATTTCAAGTAGGATTGTCTGGAGGATTATTTGGTGTATAATTTCCCTTTTTGGGTGGCATGTTGGCCAAGTATCACTTTTGAACCTTGATTTTGAGGTGGTTCTGCTAGAAAATCTTTCTTCTGTTGTATCTCCTAAGTTTCAACCCTTCTAGGTATGAAACTTTATTTTATGTAGTACTATGATATTTATTCTCTGCAATGCCATAGTTCTGATCAAAATTTTATGTGCCAAGTGGAATTTACGGTAACTTCCCCACAACTTGCTGATTTTTGGCCTTTCTAGGAGATCTCACTTGTATAGCATGCCCCACACAAAAGAACTGATACAAAATTATGAAACTCATACAAAAAATACTACAGACTGTCCACTATCCAATGAAACCAGTCCCACTCAATTCGGATACTCTAGGAAGAAGTTATGATTGTTTTACCTGGAACACCTTCTTGAGACTAGTTAATAGGACTAGTCAGATACCCTATCTTCCACAGGGTGTATCTACAAATGTACGATGACCTAGAAGCTGAAATGTTTACCAAAAATACCTTACATATTTATTTGAATAGCCACCATATTTTAGGGTCTGAAACTTTATAGAAAAAAAATTATAGCGAAAATTCTACAATGGCTCAGTTCAGGATGATTCCATAACCCTATCTTGAACAGGTTGTATCTTAGAAATTATAAGTCCTAAGGAGATGAATTTTTAACCCAACATACCTTGACATGTCTACTAAATATCCTCCAATCCATTTCTTCTGAAACGTTGTAGAAAACAAGTTATAGAGAAAATTCCAAGGTGACTCAGATGTAGCAGTAAACCCCAAGACCTTGAGCTCTGATACCATATGTTAAGAACCAAATATCAATATAGCATAGAAAAACATAATAAGAAGTACTCAACGCCTTGAAAAAAAGATAATTTTAGATAATAAGCCTCTTCGAGGGGGAAACCTCCTTTTACCCCACATAAATGTTCAAGTACAAGATGATTCCAAATGAAAATGTCTCCTTGGTGTATATAGGAGACTAAGAGGTATAATTACAACTAACGGAATAAAGCCGAAATAAATAAAATAAGATTACTAATGTAATATGCCCCAATTAATGGGTATTGATATAATAATAGGGCTTAACATTCCGCTGGATAGAAAGGTCTTGGGATGAGGCTGTAGTGGTTGTAGTGTCCTTTTGTTCACCTTCTAAGGGGATTGTGAAGAGGCTAAACTTTGCAGTATGAGAGATTAATTTGTGGCATTGTTCTGGTGGGACAATAGTTGGAACTACCTCTGGTATCTTGTATATCTAACCCCTTAGAGTAACAATGATGCTACAGGGTCGAGACTCATAAACAACATGATGCCTCTACATATATGGTTGGCCTAATAGAACATAACAAACTTTCGGCGGGGAAAAATCACACAATACCTCATCCTTGAAGGGCTTGATGTCATAGGATAGGTAACACTATTGACTAACACAAAGATATTGACCCTGGCTAAGCCACCCGATGTTGTATGGTTGTGGGTGTGGTGTTGTTGGAAAATCCAACTACTGGACAACCTTTGTTGAGATGATGTTCTTTTGTCTTCCGCTATCGATAATAAAATGAAGTGGGGTGCCCTTCACCCACATATGTGAATGGAAGAGTTGCTCCCCCTCCTCAGGATCCTCTTCTAGTTGGATTGTTGTAGTTGCAATAGTAACAGTGCGTTCTACATCAATGATTTGTCTCCTTTTATTATTTTTTGAATCAGGGTCCACTTCACAGTTCGACTCTTTGTCTTTGAGCTCAACCACCATTGATTGTATTGAGCGACATTCATCAATTTTGTGCCAAGGGATGTTGTGGAACTCACACCACTTTCCGGTGTCTTTCTTAGACTTCTTGTTACCCTTCTTTTCCTGCATCTGGGACTATTTCTCTTGATGTTGGCCTTCCTTGCTCTGTCCTTCATTATGTGAGATAGGAGCACTAGCCCATCCTACGCAAGAGACAAAATTGGGATACATTATAAAATATAATATGGGCCTCATATTAGAGGTGCCAAGTATGTGTTATATTCTTTGCAAAATTGATTTGATGTATTGTACATTGATATGGGAGCAAAGGGGGTCTATTTCTGGTGTTTTTTAGCATCTATTTTTTGTAGTTTTTTAGCACATGTTTTTTTTCTTATGGTTTTCTAATTCTAGTTAAGGAATTAGGGTTTTTGTCTAATCCAAGTCAATGGATTATGGGTTTGGATGTCGTGGTATCCTATATGTATGTTGTATTGTAAACAATGTAGATAATGAATAGAAAATTAGAGGTATGGCTCTAAATAGGTTGTTGGTTTTTCTGGTTTGGGTTTCCAAGATAAAAATATATGTGTAATGTGTGTGTGTGTGTGTGTGTGTGTGTGTGTGTGTGTGTGTGTGTGTGTGTGTGTGTGCCATTGTATCTTTCCTATTTTTATTAAGAATCAATTTATAGTAATCAATTGCACAAGGTTAAAATCTACATGAGGCTTATCTCACATAAT
>JASDQU010101530.1:251745-274818 GCA_032191745.1 Picea mariana
GTGACATTGCTCCTCTTGATGTTTCTGATGTATTATTAGGCCAACCGTACTTGTGGAAGAGACATGCTGTGTATGAGTCTACGCCTCATGCTATTATTATCACTTTGGGCAATAAGCTGTACAGGATACCGGAGATAGCACTGCCAACCACCATCTCTTTGGTTACTGCAAAACAATGCAGCAAGCTCATTTCCAAAACCAGGAAATTTGTTTTCCTGATGATCCATCCTCAGGGAAACAAGAAGACTGTGGCCATGACGTCCAGACAGGGCCCCATTGCATGAAAATAATAGATGGATAAGGTCATGGAGGAGTACAAGGACATCTTCACCTCCCCCGCAGCGGTGCCTCTACACTGCTAGGTCAAGCACCCCATCGATCTGACCCCAGGTGCGCTGCTTCCCAATGGACCCATCTACCGGCACTCTGTCCTGGAGAATGACGAAATCAAGAGACAGATTCAGGAGTTTTTGCAGAAAGGTCACATCCAGCCGAGTTCATCGTCTTGTGGGAGCCTGATCGTATTGGTGCAGAAGAAGGATGGGACTTGGAGACTCTGCATTGACTATCAGGCACTAAACAAGATCACTATCCAGAATAGGTACCCAATCCCATGGATTGATGACCTTCTGGACCAACTCAAGGGGGAAAAATATTTCAGCAAGATCGACTTGAAGTCTGGGTATCACTAGATACCAATCGAAACCTCTGATGTGTGGAAGACTGCATTCAAATCCAAGGAGGGCCTTTTCGAATGGTTGGTCATGCCTTTTGGGTTGATGAATGCCCCTGCAACCTTCATGAGGCTAATGGACGACATTGTGTGGCCATTCACTAACTCATTTGTAGTGGTGTACTTGGATGAAATTCTGATCTTCAGTTAGACTTGGGAAGAGTATGTCCACCACATCCGACAGGTCCTCCAAACACTGCGGCAACAAAAGTTGTGTGCCAATTTGGAGAAATGCACTTTTGGAATAACCTAGGTTTAGTATCTGGGATACATTATTGATGAGCAGGGGGTGCATGTGGATCTAGCAAAGATCCAAGTCATTCAGGATTGGCCAGCCCCAACCACCCTAATAGAGCTCCGCATCTTTTTAGGTCTTGCCAATTTCTACCGCAGGTTTGTGTTGGGATTCTCTCATATCACTTCGCCTTTGAGTCAAGTCACCAAGGGAGGAGCTAAAGAATTATTCTTTTGGTCTGAGTCTCAATAGAAGGCGTTCAGGGAGTTGAAGCATCGCCTTTGCTCTGCACTAGTGCTCACATTACCAGACTTGCAACAACTATTTGAGATCGAGGAAGATGCCTCTGACTATGCTATTGGGGCAGTCCTTACTCAACATGGGCATCTAGTGGCATATCACACTGAGACACTTTCTGACACAGTCCGGAAGTATCCCACTTATGACAAATAAATGTATTCCATTATGTAGGCTTGTTGGTAATGGAAGCATTACATTTTGGGAAAGGAAATGGTCATCCACACAAACCACTGACCCTTGTAGTTCATACAGACACAAGGGAAGTTGTAGAATGATCGCCATCAGAAGTGGTCCACATACCTGCAACAATTTCATCTGAACATTAAGTACAAAAAGGCAACACCAATAATGTTGCAGATTTCCTCAGTCGACCACCCATCGTGGTGCTAACCACTGTACTCAACTCTTGTGGGCACGAGACTTCTAATTGGCCGCTTCTCTACACAAGTGATCCAGAATTCGTCCACACATACAATACACTCTTGGAGGGTAAGCAAGTTCCCAATTTTCACCTCCAGGATGCCCTGCTTTGTCACCTGGGACACCTTTGTGTTCCTTCAAGCGAGCGTGCCAATATGATTTGGGAGGCGCACTACAGTCAGGTCGTTGGACATTTCGGGGTCGAGAAAGTTGTGGCAGTACTACAAAAATATTTCTATTGGCCAAACCTTCAACAAGATATCAGGAAGTACATCAAGTCCTGCATTGCTTATGCCATTTCCAAACCGACCATCAAGAAGCAAGGCCTCTATACTCTGCTTCCTACGCCCAGTCGACCTTGAGAATCCATCTCTATGTATTACATGTCAGGCCTTCCTTCTACTAAGCATGGCAATGACTGTGTTTTTTTGTTCGTCGACCGATTCTCGAAGATGTCCATTATGATGGCCTATAAGAAGAATATCACAGCAGAAGCCACTGCTAAACTCTTCTTTGAAAGAGTGTGGGTACACTTTGGGATCCCGCAGTCTATCATCTCAGATCGGTACAGTAGGTTCCTCAGTACATTTTGGTTCAGCCTCTGGTTGATGTTGGACACCAAGCTCACCAAGTCCACAACATTCCATCCGCAAACTGATGGCTAGACAGAGGTCATCAATCGGATGATCGTACACATTCTGCGCATGTACAATTCAAAGAATCCACACACATGGGATGAGAGCCTCCCCTATGTACAACACAACTACAACCAGGCTCTCCATAGCTCAACCAGCCACAACCCCTTTCAAGTGGGCTTGGGATTCCAGCCACTATGTCCCATTGACATAGCCATGCCATTTGTGGCTACTCAGGAAGATTCAACTCATGTTCAGTCTGAAGCAGATAAGGAAAACAACTTCATTGAGCACATTCAACACTTCTGCCAATAGGTTCATGACATCTTGGACATAGCCAATGCTAAGTACAAGTAGCGACATGATCAACATCGAGTGCCGCACAACTTCCAGGTGGCGACAAAGTGTGGCTGCATTTGCAAAAGGAGCGCCTCGCTGGACCCCACCACAAGCTTTGTCTTCTCCGATATGGGCCGTACACCCTCACCAAGGCTGTAGGGGAAAAATCCTTTGAGCTCATCATTCCACCATTCCTTGGTCTGCACCCAGTGTTCAATGTGGACCGCCTTCGACCCTACTTTCCACCTCTACTAAACACATCCGACATGGCAGAACAACTCACACCAATAGAGTTAAATCCAAACTGCATGGAACAAGCCAGAAGTGATCAGATCATGGATACACAGATCAAGCGCACCTGAAAACAAAGGATACCACTATATCAAGTTGTCAAAGCAGGCCAACTCCTTCACCAAGGCAAATGGCTCACCAGGGACCAAGTTCAACAGAAGTTTCCTCATCTCATGGAGGAACTCAATGCAATGGGGACCATTGATTCCTAAGGGGGGAGGAATGATATAGGTGAATATTGATGGCCACCCGCCTATTCCACTTGGACCCCCACCATTTCTTCTTTCAGTATTTCAGTTTCCACACAGTTTACTATTTTTAGCAGTTTTTCGGGTCCTGAACTTTTGGAGTCGTTTTGAGGACTTAAACGACATTTTTTGGGAAAACGGGGAGCAACATGGAACATAGATTGATGTTTCTCACCCAAAAGTTGTATTCCTTGGATAGGTCTTTCTAACGAGGTATAGAACACATCAAATGGAGATCATATGCCAAAGTTACGTCCCCGGGAAGTTGATGTACCAACTTACCCAAACGGGGCCCATAGTCTTGGCGTTTCATCTCCTAGGGATAGGTCTTTGGATGTTTAGGGTTTTCCATTGTTTCTCAATAATAATAGGCCTTCGAGCCTCATTGTAACACAGTTCAGATGCTAGTAGCCACCACATCTCTTCTCAAAGATAAGCTACCAGCGCCCTAGCTAGTTTATTTCCATTCTGTCTGTAAGCATATTTCAATCATTTGTTATTAATGAAATGAAGTATTATTTCTGCTGCATCTCTATGTTTATGTGTATTTCTATATTTCATTATGTTCCTAAATAAATCCGGATCAGACCTCCATGGGGATGAAGAGCTCACTATTTTGATGTTGAGACCCCATCAGGGGGGAGAGATAGGACAAAGCTTGATCATGGGTTTTTCACCTGAGAGGAAGAGGACGTTCCACCATAAATGCTTAGACAAGACTAGACCTAGGGGGAATGACCCCTTTTCAGAGGAGCACTATCCTTGGAAGGCTTAGGATGTCCCCATCTTCATCATGATGTCATCCATCTTCATCGACGCTTTTAGAGGCAGACTGGGCAGCACTGGCACGTGTGGCATGTTGGAGAGGCCCCTGGGGGCTAATGTTTTCCTCCTTGATGTCTCATTTTCCCTAGAAAGGGCTAGCGCCTCCATTGAAGGGGATTTTACTCTCTTTTCTGCCTAATTAGGTATTTTAATTACAATTTAATGTAAAACCAGTATGATTTTGACATTATGGCCTTATTGGCCTTTCTATGACCTAAAATGTAAAATTAGGTCATCGATACAGTATATATTGAGAATTTTGATCCTCATTTTAGCATCACAACTGAATCACTCATTAGTGAGGTCTGATTTTTGTGCCCTATTTGGGTTATTCGATGATTTAAGGAAGGCACACTTGTTGAAGGAAGAGATTTTTGACATTCTATGGTGTTTTTCTTGAAGGAAGGTGTTACAACTAGGGTTTGCATGGTTATTTTTGATGAATTGTAAGTATTTTTCTACAAAACTTCTAAAATGAATGGTTGTAGTCTTATTTTCTTGCATGTATTAATAATTTTCTGAATCAAAACCCTAGGTGACAAGCACACAAGTAGGTCCTTGTCTCATGTCCCCTGATAGAAAAGATTTTAGCCATTGAAGAAGAAGAAGAGAGCCTAGCCATAACTGCACTCCTTTTTCTTCCTCCCTCTAGCTAGCCATACCATTTTGACTTCAAGAGGAAGAGGACATCCAAGGCCTAGGCTATCTAAACCTAGGGCTGTTTTCTTTTAGGGTTTGATGAAAGATCATTGCCTTAGCAACACTCTCCCTCTTTAAGCCCTCTTCTCTTGACTTTGTATTTCATTTGAGCTAGTTGTTTGCCGGGAAGGAGGAGAGAGCATGAAGCCTTGCTTTAGCAACACTGGAGTGAGCCTCTCTCCCCTAGGGTTATGATTTTGAAGCCCTTCTTCAACAGCACTTCAAAACTTATCCCTCTAGTCCTTTAAAATCTCACCCCCTTCAACTCTTGTGTCCTTCACAATTGACTCCATTCTACCCTAAGGCACTAATCCTAAGACCTCCAGTGTTGAAGTAAGAATTTGATCCAAACACTCTCAAACTTGAATTTAAAATCCTAATTGCAATAACCCTAACCTTCTAACCCTAAGTTGTGGATTTCACTCTTGGTTATTTCATCTTAATGCAACAACGTTTTAGTTTATGAGCAATGGAATGATTGTTTAAAGCATCTATTCAATAAAGTGTTGATTGATCTCATTGAATGCCACATCATTCTAGTATTTATTGGTGAAGTGACATTATCTTTTCATTGCTATTGTGTAAACATTGACTTCGTCAACATTTACTTTCAAATTGCATATATTGAATATCAGATAGTCTTATGAAGTACTAACCCATCAAAATATATCTTCCACATATCTATTTGTTGTTGTCTTGTTCCAAGAAGGTGTTCTTCATTGGGGATTTACTTCATTATTGGTTGTTTAGCCGGGCCTTTCTATTTTTGTGGTGACTTGTGAGGGGGAAAGTTTTTCCTTATCTCATTATCCTTCTACCTCCTCAAAACCATAGGTCACTAGGGACGTCTCCTCTGGGCCTAACCTCCCTAAAGAGAAATAACCTCCCCATTGTGGTGACATTGGGTGGGATAGGTTCACGTTACACCAGTTTGGCCTTCAATATTATAGCCCTTTTCCTAGCTACAAACTATACGATAACATTTTGGTGCCATTTCCGGGGAACACTGAGTCAAATATCCTCAAGACAACACTTTTCGGTAAGCCTTGCCTCAGAGACCTTTTTCTTACAAGCTTACCTGGCGACTCCACTAGGATGTTTTCCCTTTTCTTTGGTAGTTTCAAGTAAACTATCTGGATAATCCACAAACTAAAAAGAGGTTCAATAATCCTCCTTTGTCTTTTAGAAGGAAGCCTCCCAAGAACTCTCCTGTTGTCAAATAACTCTTTGGGAAAAGCCTTCCTTTAAGAATCATATCTATCTCTCAGACCGCTACAACGAACCCAACCAACAATCAAAGACAATGGTCATCTACTCGTTTCAAACTGTTAGACATGACAGACATACCAAGCTACCCTAGGAAAATGCTACCAAAGTATGAGAAGTGGTTGCCTAAATTCACCAATACTGATGCAATCAATGCCGAAAAGCACATGAACAACTTTTGGGCATTTTTTTAGCTTCACCCCATTAGTGATGATGATGAAGATCTAGTCATGAAGTTGTTCTTCGCTACTCTTTATGATGCCTCAAGGCGTGGGTACCAAAGCCTTCCCGATGGAAGCATGAAAACCATGGACAGACTTGAAGAGGCCTTTCTCAAAATATGAAGTGTCAAATAATACCCTAACATGCTCCTCACCCGACTGAATAACCTTACCAAATATGAAAATGATTCCATTCGGGAGTTCCATACTAGATTTGAGACTTTGTTGAAAAGGATTCTCGCAAGCCATCATCCGAAAGATCACTACCTCGTCCATGTTTACACCAGATATTTCAATGGCCAACTAGGGTATCTTCTCAGAGATCCAAACCCCCAGTCCATTTAGGAAGCCCAAGAGGTCACTACTAAAATAGAGGGAAACCTCCTTTCATCCAATATTGATCCTTTTGCTAATCCAAGGGGGAGAATATACACCAAACCAAAAATAGTTCACAATGTTGAGCCTACTTCAGACCTGTGTTCTAGTATCGCCAAGATGCAAGACTCTATGGATGGTATCATAACAAATCAAGAGAAAATGATTAGTAGGATTATCAGCTTGGAAAGATCTCAGACCCAAGCACCCAGGGTCCCTTATAAAGGAAAATTCCAGAAGGGGAACCAATTTTATAAACCAAAGAATGAGAAAGAAGTTCCAAACACCTTGGCCCCCGCAAACATTGTTGATGAAAATCCTTGGTGCCTAGAATGCAATGAAGCACATTGGGAGCATGAGTGTCATTAAAGTAATGGACATCAACAAGTCAACAACATGGACCATTTCATGGATTTTCCTCAAATAAATATCACTGATGCAGAAAATCAAGAAGCTGTAAAAGAAGTGGCTAGGTCAGCAAGAATAGCAGTAATAAACAACCTAGACCAAGAATCATGAGAGAAGCTAAAGAAACAAGAATTTAAGGTATACAGAACAAAGAAGTTGAAACAACCTATTGCTAACCAGGCAAAGCCCCCACCCCTAGATATACTTCTTCCCAAGACATCCAAGGTTGGGAAGGTTGACCTAAACTTTGACTTCAAAGGGGCATTATAAAAAATGCATGTAAATGTTCCCCTTAGAGAAGCCATTAAAATCCCGTCTATCAAAAAATGCTTTGACACTTTCTTTCTGGGATTGATCGAACCCATGGACCCCCTTATTATGTTGCAAGTTGATCATTTTAGGGTCCAATATGGTGAGAACCCTCCCTTCTGCATGACTTTAATGATGAACAACAAAAGCCTCAACAATTGCATGTTAGATACAAGGGCGGGTGCCAACATGATGTCACTTAAGGTCATGCGACAAATGGGTTTGAAGGTCACACGACCCTACAAGAATGTATGTGGCTTCTAATCTAAATCCATACCCACACATGGGGTAGTCGAGAATGTGGAAGTTTGCCTAAAGAAGTACTCGGAGAAGATAGTCCACATTGACATCATGGTATTTGATGTCCCAGATAGGTGGGGAATGTTGTTATCTAGGAAATTTGTTGCAATATTGGGTGGCACCCTTGAGATGGACCTCACATTTTTGGAATTTTCTTTGAAAAATGGAACGATGGGCTATCTCCTCAATGTGACAATAACTGGAGACCATGTGCAAGATATTACTCACCCCATCAATAATGACAAAGCACAAGACGAGATGATACAAACCCTTCAAAAGTATTCTCCAAAAGATATACCCTTTGCAACGGAAGAGAACTTTGATCAGATCAAATGGCCCAAGAAAGAAGAATACCAACAACTCCTAGATGAATTCAAGAACAAATAAATTGGAATGGTGAAGATATTAAAGAAAGCTAGAGATGGCGTACAAATCCATCCATCTCAACAAGAAGTGTTTACAGCAAAATCCCATCCTCCCCCCTCAACACAAGACACTAGGGTTGTCCAAGGGATGACCAAATACAAAGTCAAAAAGTACAAGGAAGGAGACATGGTATGGATGTGGGATACCTAGAAAGGAGAGCCAACTAATGTGAAAGGAAGTGCTCAGTCATGGCTCAGACCCTTCAAAGTTGGAATGGAATCAGTTGATGACTCATATTACTTGTCCACTTTGGAGGGAATAAGGCGCCCATTACCTATCAGCGAGCACCTCCTCAAACCCCACCAAGGTACGGGGACCTGAATTCATAGGTAAGTGCAGATAAGTAGGCATTTTGTATTCTTGTATTATACCATTTGCATTTCATGTTAGTTTGCTTTCAAATTTGCATTATTGATTATTTTATTTTAGTCTATATATATATATATATATATCTATGTGTATGCTAGGGTGGAATTACCACCCCAATTTTGTTACTGATACTTCTATCGAGATTGAGCATGTCTATAGGTTATGCTAGAGATGCTGAGATTATCATGCGCTCTAGGGTGAGCACATGTCCCTGAGTTGAAGCCATATGTTATCCCCAATTTTTAGGGATAACTAGGAGATCATGTCTTGAGGCCCACAGGTCCTAGACATGGAGTATTGAGAGTGGGATTAGCTTGAGCATAACCCTAGAGGGCCCGCCTTTTCTTCATTCATCATATTTTGTCTTATTAGATCATTATATTTTCATTGCTATTGTGTAATCATTGACTTCATCAACATTTACTTTCAAATTGCGTATATTGAATATCAGATAGTCTTATGAAGTACTAACCCATCAAAATATAGCTTGCACATATCTATTTGTTGTTGTCTTGTTCCAGGCAGGTGTTATTTATTGGGGATTTACTTCATTATTGGTTGTTTATCCAAGACTTTCTGTTTAGGTGGTGACTTGTGAGGGGAAAATCTTTTCCTTATCTCATTATCCTTCTACCTCCTCAAAACCATAGGTCACCAGGGATGTCTCCCCTGGGCCTAACCTCCCTAAAGAGAAAGAACCTCCCCATCACGGTGACATTGGGTGGGATAGGTTCCTGTTATGCCAGTTTGGCCTTCAATCTTATAGCCCTTTTCCTAGCTACAAACTGTGTGATAACAAAGCCTCATAGGAGTGGGATTCACTAAGGGGTTTCAAATCCAATGGTTTCTCAAGGGGTGGGGGGATAGGGAAATCCAATGGATTTGGTTAAGTGGAGGGGAATCTCCTAGTTAATATAGAGGAATGAGAGGAGAGGAATAGGGGATAGATATATAAAAAAGGATCGATAAGAAATCACTAGGTTGATCCACAAAATTGTGCTCTAGTCCTACCTCCTAGGACCCAAAAATCAAATGGCTAGAGGAATTTTTTAAATGAGGGGAAGAAGATGAAAATTTCTTACCCCAAACCATCGAGTGTTCTTGAAGTTGAAGATGATCCAAGGGTAGATTCTTGTATGGTGCTTTGATCTCCTTTGCTGAAGTATCTGATGTCGAATTTCCTTCCCATGAGGATTTATGAATGTCTTAAGAGGGGTCATTCTTTGGAGGAGAACGGGCTAGGTCTTTTGTATCTTGGAGATCTTTTCAAACCCAAACTTTTCTTTTGAACTTGAGAGAGAAATCCTTAACTAGATGGCCATATTGGTGACACCAACCACTTTTAAAAGGGATCCCTTCATAGTCAACAATTTGGTATAAATTTGTAGGGCCTTTTCAAATTATTATAGAGTCAGCCAAACCCTTAGAAAAGTTGAGTCCCACTAGTATTCTATCCATCCCTGTATAGATAGATTTGTGGAACAAATTATACACTTCATAAAAAAGGCCTAGATAATTCCTAGTTTCTTTAAATACCTCCTTTGACTAGAGGATCAAAGGGAACCCGAGTATTTTTACCCAAAATAGAGTGAAGTCGTGATGGGTCGAATGAGTGTTGAAATGCAAGTGCCATTTCCTAAGGTATAAATCCCGCGATACCCATTTCTACCTATTCTGTAGGACCTTGTATGCATATTTTGTGGTTCTTAATGTCCAAATGAGCCAACCCTTATCAAGAACCATACTTTGTGGAGTGTATTCAAGAAATGCACCAAATTTTTTCACCGACCATATTTTTAGGGAGTCTCGTCCCATTCTTTTTCTTGGAAAATGGATGACCAGAACACAATCCTCTAGCTCCATGATCTCATTAAGCTTAATACTATCTCCAAGTTGTAAATTGATGTCTTATGTCTTGTGATTGATACCTTTCCTTCATTTTTTACGGTTCCCTAGTCCTCATAGTCCAAAGTCTTCTTGGAATTAGTGGAGGACATGTCGCTCATGAGATCACCCATTAAACACTTACCAATTAAGCCTCCATCTTGGTTAAATCGATCATCAATGTTTCCTCCATTATACCCAAATCAATGTTTCCAGAGGTCATTTGATATTCCTCACACTTGATAAAAAGAGAAAGTTACAGTTCATCCCCATGACTTTCAAGATTGCTAACATTTCATAGTTCCACATGTCATAATTCCACAGGTCATAATTCTAGAGGTCAAATTTCCAAAGATCATAGTTCCAAAGGTCAAAGTTCCATGGGTCATAATTCTAGGGGTCATAGTTCCAGAGGTCATAGTTCATGGGGTCATAGTTCTATAGGTCATTCCATAGGTCAGGTCATAGTTCAAGAAGTCATAGTTCCTAGGGTCATATTTCCTAGCGTCAATGTTTGAGAGGTCATAGTTCCATAGGTCATAGCTCCATAAGTCATAGTTCCAAAGGTCATAGTTGTTTGGGTCATAATCAGGGATAATTTTAAGGATGGAAATTTATTTTAAAATGTAGAAACCTTGGCGAATATTTCTAATCCTTCATATGTCAACTATAAATGTTTGGCGATAATTTTTTTAAAATATTCAAATTTCTGAGTATTTTATATAATTTTTATAAAATTTTGGCAATTTTTAAGGTAAAATAATTTTATCCTATAGAATTTGGGCGAATCATTTTTAAAATAATGAATCTTGTTTTTGGAAAAACCATGGAAAATTATCCCATGAGCGAAATTTAGCCCCTAAAATCATCCCTGGTCATAATTCCAGAGGTCATAGTTCTAGAGGTCATTCCATAGGTCATAGTTCCATATGTAGTTTCACATGGAATACAACACCATTAAAAACATTAACAAAAAAACTTAACATGTTACCTTGATATAGCAGCTTGCACACACTTTCAATTTTGAAAATCACCAAATAAGAAATTCCAACTTCTTTCTATGTCTCAATTCCGCATAGATCCAATCAGTGTACAAAAACAATCGACCAAACACTAAGTAGTATGCATGCAATGATGTCAATATAGCTACAACCTACTGGAAAAGGAAAAAAATAGTTACTAATGGTTGTAAAAATAATAATACAAGTTTTGGATTGCAAAATTTGACATAACTATTGTTATTAATAAATGAAATAATAAATATTACTGAATTATTTTGGTTTTTCTTTTTTAAATAGAAGCGACTAATGTTTTTTAAAATGAAATAAAATAGATCTTGTGAGAACGAGGCCGCACCCGTGTTTATTCTTATTATCAAGATTCAGGAAGACATTAAAAACACAAGTGGGAAGGTATTTAAATGTGGATTCTCAAAAACCAAATATAATGAGAAAATAAGTGTGCAAGAAGGTGTTTTCTAGCTTCACCCAAAGGAAGAAAATTTCCATCACTGCAATTGCAATTTAATATTAATGAGCCTTACCTCTCTAGTTTTGGGTAGTGTTTCTGAATCCTTGATATTTTCTTCCCTCTCAACCTTCACTTTTCAACTTGTAGGATGTGATACAATCCAATTTCCAAAAAATCCTCGTGACTTGTAAGTTGTGAGCGTGCAACCTGTGCTATAATATTTGTAACTTATGCAATGTGATATGCATGCAACTTGCAAGTTGCAACCTCCATATACTATAGAATTTGTATCATGTATTGTGCATGGCCTTTGCTACAGAGTTTGTAACTTGTGTTATGTATGCTTTACAGAAAAATCAGCATCCAAATTTAGGAAATTGTTATTATATTATATTATATATATTGGTATTATATTATATATTGTTATTATATGATATGATATTATATTATATATTGTTGTTAATAACATATTGTTATTACACACACACACAAATTTTTCATTTGCCCGTCAAATTGATGATTTCAAAAATTAAGTGAACGTCATTAATGATGTGTAAATTTAAAAATTGCTCGTATTTGATGATTAAAAATGGAAAAAATGGGTAAATACCCGTCAAATTTAACCACTGACAGAAATTCGAGACGTGTGGTTGCGTAGTGGGTAAGTTGAATGGGACATATGGATCAAGAAACTTGTAACATACATATAAAATTTATGTCTCCCCATGTTGAATGACATATCATATAAAATTTATGTTTCACCCCAATTGAAGGATGTTGAGAAGAAACACGGAAAGAAAAATCGTCGTATTCGATCGGACATAAAGTTGGACTGGATGTGGAAATTAATAGTTGATGTTGAATTTGGATGACACATCATTTTTTACTGGGACATGAGAGATGAGGATACTCATTAACTTGATGTGATGTGGAGTTTATTGTTAATATTCAATTTATTAGTATAAATGTTGGGCGTTGGCTAAAAGACAAACAAAATGAACCTTTTCTGATCTTATTGTTACTCATAGATTTCGACCATTCATTTTCCATCTGGCAATCCATTTTTCCTTTGATCCTCTTCATGATGTCATCTTTGTTAGCAACATCGTTGTCGTTAGCACCATTTCCAATGTATACATAATATGTTGGCCCCTATGTGGATGTGGGTGATTAATAACAGGATAAATTGGTTGATTTAAATATTAAAATTTAAATTGAGGGACCACGCCATTCTCCTTCTCACACAATTATTTGGGAAAAAGGCACTCATCAAAAAAGAAGAAAACATAAAACGTGTCGGTGCAAATGGATTGCTTCCTAATACTATACTTTCCATTATCTGTGATTGCTTTTGTAAATTAGATTAACATGGTTTATAGCTATTATACATACGTCTTCATTTTAGCAGAGAAAACAGAGTGGCAACCGAGATTCAAAACAATACAAAAATGGTTGTTGCGAGGCTTGTTTTGGCAATCTCGTCCCTTATTTTAGTTTTAATTATGCAAGTTGTTTAAGTAGAACTGATTTCATTTTACGTTAGGCATGCCCATTTAGTTTCTATGTTTGGCTTGGTAATCCTTTTCTGATCAACATATCATAATATGTTGTTGTTGAAACAGAGGAGGTTGTTTTTGGTTCCTTACTTTTGGGATAAGAGGTGTTATCAATAGCGATCGGCCTATAATTCAACCCATTGTTTAAGATTATGAACCGGATTGCATAATTTTTCCAGTTCTTATACTTGCGATGGGGTGCATAATCAGATTCGTCGTGCATGACTTATATATGCTAATATTGTAAGGTACAATGTGATTAATTGGAGATTCTTTAAAAAATATTCCCTCAATCAATAAAATTTCCTATAAATTTATTTGGAATAATGTATCTATTTTGCATTGGTGTCTGGTTTTATGGGATGCTTCAACACTTTGTTGAAGTATTGAAGTATTATTTATGACACAAATTTTGGGTCTGATATTTAAGACTTATGAATTATTCCTTCAATTAGAGTCATATTAAATGATTCTTGTCTCTATATAACAAAATTACATGGGATTTTTCATTATATTTGGTCCATTGTTTTCTTTGAAGGTCAGATCCAATAACAAGATAATCATAGATAGTTGACATTAATGAACCACATTTTTCTCCAGGTCAAGATCACCAGGTTCCAAAATACTTTAGAAGCACAAAGCAAGTTCACAGCGCAAAGTAAGTTCGTAACCCAAAGCATAAAATGGGTCTAAAGTTATGAGAGGGAGATAAAAAACATAAAGAGTTTATGGAAAAATTTTAAAAAACTATAGTTTAAAATTATGAGAGGTTTTGTCAATAAATATATGAGAGATTTCATAAAAAATATATGAGAGATTTCATTAATAAATTTTAGAGATAATTTTTTAAAAATAACTTTAAAAATATAAAATATAACATAAAAAGTATGGGACTTATATTTCAAAACTATCCATTTATATTTCAAAACCATAAAAATATATATCTTTTTTTAAGTGTATAAATTAATGTTTTTCTATTATTACAAATTAGTTATAATAAAAATATGATAAAACAAGTCTAGTGAATTAGCTCAAGTGGATTAGTGCCATTGTTTGTTTGAATGAGGTTTTGGGGGGAAGTTGTTTGTTCAAATGAGGTTCTGGGGGGAAGTTGTTTGTTCAAATGAGGTTCTGGGGGGAAAGTACTCAGGGTAGGAAAAAAAAAATGATAAAACTATAAAATAAATATCATATGGTAATAAAAGATAAAAGATAATATATAGGAAATCAATTACCTTAGTGAATATATAATATTTATTTATGAAAAATTAGTATAACTTAGAAAAATCCACATCTTCCAATAGTAATATGTTATTTTTTTTTTTAAATATAATGTATATGTTTACATTAAAATGTTAAAATGTTGGTTTAGTAAGAATATTTTGAAACACCCCCAAATGGGGTGGTAGTGCGTGCTACGTGGTGATCGGTGGGAGTGGACAGTAGCCACCAGGACACGGGGGCACATTGAGAGCCCGTGCCACCCCCCCTGCTAATTTATTAAACCTTCAATATGATGTGAAGGGGCATTAATGCTAGATTTAACACAGGCGTCCCTCCCGTTCGGCATTTTGATATGGCTTGGACTGCAATGTTGGTTATTTGTTGTTGTCGACCTCCTGCAGAGCTTGCTCTGCAGTGGCAATGGTGTGACCATGTTAGAACTTCCTGGCTCAAGCTCCGCCCTGTCTACTCCTTGACCCTTCATCCCCGTCCTGCATTCGGGACCGCCTCTTCTCGTAGTGTGGGCTGGACCATGACTCGTCCAAGGGGAAGGCCGAGGCGGGGCTCACCCTGGAAGCCACAACGACCCTCAGTCTCCCCCTCCGACTCACCATCCATTAGCTCCTCTCCCCGGCACCAGTCTGGGCACTTCTCTACATATTCTCATGGCAGGATGAATTCGCATTCTACTCGCGGGGCTTTGGTGCCCAGGAAGCCTAGCTCTCCCCTGCAATATCCCCGGAGTCCTCCTGCGACTCCTTTCGACCCGGTGTACGACTTCGACCCCCTGGGATTCATGGGTGGCGTTGAGCACTCTCAGCATGCTTCTCGCGGGGATGGGCCTCTCCCCCATGGCCCCTTCACCAATGTCCAGCTGTGGGATAGTATGGCAGCCCTCTACGACCTGGTATTTGGTATTCGCTAGGGAGTGGAGGACCTCAATTATCGGCTACAAGAAACCAGAGCCAAAGTGGACCTTTTTCTTCGGAATCTCACTTCTCTGCAGAGCTCCCTCACCTCTAGCTCGACTGAGGATGCTCCAACGGAGGAGTTGGATGCGGCGACGACTGCGGTGACAGGTACAGTGATGGGTGCAGCAATAGGGGCAGCGATGGGTGCAACAACAGATGCAAAATGAGAGAGCAAAGCCGACGCCACAGTGGGCGACGTGGGGGATGAGTGCATCTGGGCAGATCAGCCTACGTACGTGGAGGAGGAGCCCTAGCCAGGGGACCTCCAGGAAAAGTGGCCTAATTTCGCTCCAGGTGTCTAGCTTGTTAGTCTTATCTGTCGTATCTTAGATGGTCAACAGTTTTTCTGTCAACTTTTTTTCACTAGCATATGGATGTCTTAGATGTAAACTTTTTGTTTCAGTTGATAAACAATAGTTCTGTTAAGTTATGAGACTGCTTGGGTAAAATGGACTGGTTTCCCCTCTGTTGGGGCAGTCTTGCACCCTCTGCATGGACATCTCTATACTTTGCCATGAAACTCTGCTTCAAGAAGGCACTTAATATATATTTTTCTTACTTACAAAAAAAAATAAATATATTTTGAAACAAATTTGTACAATTTTGGATAAGGATCACTTCTCGTGGGCCACTATTTTTGCATATATTTTAATCTTGATCTTAGATTTTTAAATTAATAAGGTCAATCAAGCCCTAAAATTATAAGTTCAATTGTTAAGACCGTGTTTGAGGGTCTTAACATAACATAATCGATCATTTTTTTAGTGTGTAGTTCTTTTTCTATAATTGTCCACCATATAAATCATTTTCCATATGAGTGAGACAATAAAAAGTTACACTAATATTTTTTTTCATATGTATAGAGAGAATCTACATACAAAGATCTATAAGTGTATCTAATTTCATGAGTGATGAATATGTGGATCATAATAGAAAACATAGTTGAAAACAGAGATAGGATTAGGAACTTAGAGAAATGGATGTGCTTTTGTTTATGCAACCAAACCACTAGGTTTCTCAGTCTAAAGATAAAACCAAAGAAACAAACTCATAATAATGTGCATGCATTATTAATAATGCATATGTGTTTTTATTACATAATTTAATAACTATGAAAAACTTCCTTCACCTTTACATGTTTCAAAATGAGGTCCTTATCATTAGGACCTATTTTCCTCTTTCAGGTATAGTCAAGACCCGTAGGTCCATCTCCCTTGTGAAAAAACACCTAACGATACCTAGAATACCACTTGGGGGTCAAATAACCCATAAGAAAATCCTAGAAGGTTCATTTCCTATGTAGGGCTCTTGTTTTCCTTTTCAAAATGGTCTAGGCCCCTAGACACATTACTATTACCCAAAATCAATTAATGGAAACCATATCCCACTAAAAGGACAAAAATCCAATAGAAAGGACCTATGTGGTGTTTCAATGTATTTTTCATCATGCTTAATCTTCAACAGCTTTGTTAAATTTCCAAGGCCCTTGTTATACTTCCCTAATCATTCTTAACATGAAAGGATCCATTAGTGTTACTGGTAACATCATAATGTCCCTTCGTAAACCATTGATAGTTGAAAGATGCCCAAGAGATCAATGTTTTTCATGGTGATTGAGATTGAGAAGTGTCATTTAGGGCATAAGGCAACCCATAGAAAATTTTAGGGGCTATATATCACCCATGGGATATTTTCCATGTTTTTTCCAAAAAAACGATTTGCCAATTTCCATTTTTTCTAAAAATGATTTCGCCCAAATTTTATAGAACAATTTTTTTTTTACTTAAGAAATAGCCCAAATTTTATAGAAACTATATAAAATCCTCATAAATTTGAATATTTTTACAAAAATATCACCAAACATTTTATGGTTTACATATTAAGAACTAGTAAGAATCACCAAGGTTTCTACAGTTTAAGATAAATTTCCATCCTTAAAATTATCTAAAGCCATTGTTTTCATCATGTGACCTTGGTTAGAACTAGGCCCATTCTTGGTGCACAAATAACCTAATCATGCACCCATAGCACCCTTGGAGCAAATTGATAACCAACATATGTCTAATGTGATGGTTTGAGAACTTTCCCATGGCTCTTGAGCTTGAGAAGTAAGGTATAGGGATAGAGGATCTTAATCCCTCCACTAATTATGGTCAAGGACCTATGACCCATCCATGATGTTGGAAACCCATACATGCCTGCATTACCTACATCCATGAGAATTCATAATTTGTTCAATGTTTATTTATTAAAGAAGTATATACCTTATCCTAACCATGTAATTGATTGGATTGTGACCTAGGTGGAGCACAGAGGATATTTTTGGGTGGAGCCAGTGTGCATCCTAGACCGAAAAGTCAAGGCACTCCAAAACAAAGCCACCAGACTGGTAAAGGTTCAGTGGACTTGCTACAATTTTGAAGATGCCATGTGGGAGCATGAGGAGTCCATGTATGAAGAGTACCTACAAGTTTTTGAAAGTTTTGAAAAAATATGAATGTCCATGTGTATATTTAAGTGAATGAAGACTCCATTTTGGTAGTTGGGAACTCTTTTGGAGCCACATATCATAAGCTTACTTTATTATATATCCTTGGTCCCTAGAAGGGTAGTGGTACATCTGAGGAACTGTGAGTAGTGAAGGGGGTACACTTCCTTGGGTTTTTGCAGGCTGTGGGGAAGAGAGAGATTGATGGTTAGAATTGTTGTGGGAGCTGTCAACTTGTGAAAGTAGCAATTATTTAGTTGTAAAAAGATTTGTATGTAATTATGAAATTATGTATGGTAATTTGCACTGAGAAAAATGCAGTTTGGAAGGGGAGGGAAATTTGACATCCTTGTTTTAATCCCCAGTTTAGTTAGTGATGTGTATTTTACATAAGATATATGGCCATGGGCCAAGCAATGTAATATGTAAAATTTGTAAATCAAAATGATAAATAAATATAACACCATCTACAGGTGGACATAGACCGAGTAATGGGGGGATACGTATCCACAAGAGAGGGGAGGGTCCAAGGGGTGAAAAAATTGGGAAATATTCATGGGTATTAATATCAACCCACCTTGTTCTAGAACTTACCTTATGTATGAACCTTCTATTTCCTTTGGAGTGTTTCCAAATCCAATGATTGATTGTGTGTAAGAATGTGGGTGTGTGAAGTTAGTTCAAATAGTTATTGTGAGCATGGGGTTGATTACAATCCTCCCTGGGAGGAGTGTGAGTCAAGAAAGCAAACAAGAAAGAGGAAATTCATATGGGAAATAAGGATCCTTTTGGCCAGGGAGTTTTGGGGAGACACGAAAAAGATTTTCCAGTGGATCCAGAGACAACGAGTTCAAGAGAAGTGTAGGGGAGCGGATCAGTAGAGATAAAGAAGAAGGTTGTAAGGCCTGCATAATGAACTCTCTGTGAGAGAGCTTTCGCTGGGAGAAGTAATCCACGTGTTGTAGTCTTCTTTGTAGTTGACATCCCTAGAGTCCCTGGTAAAGATATTCCTTTCCGACCAAGTGCACTGCAACTATGGGAGTGAAGAGGGAAGGCATGAGGGATTGTGAGTAGTGAAGGGGGATGCCCTTCCCTGATTTTTGTAGGTTGTGGGGAAGAGAGTTAGGTGTATTGGAATAGTTGTAGGAAGAAATAGCTACAGGGGGAAGTGTTGGGACTTTGAGGGGACAACCAATTTTGTGGGTTCGTATCCCCATCATGGGGGTGATCTGCTGCTAATGTATAGAGTAGAAGATATATAATTGGGTGGAACATTCATCCCTTGTAGTCAGTTGCCTCTTTGTTTCTTAAAGAAAAGTGTTAATCTTTGTGTTTATATTCTTATTCATAGATTTAATTGTTATGCATAATAACTCTTAGTTCAATATTTTATATGTTTTTATGAGTTGTTGTTTTAGTTTCAGCTCAAAGTTCACAAGGTCAAAGTTCTCAAGGTCACAGTTCCAGAGGTCAAAGTTTTTGAAGTCAAAGTTCCACAGGTCATAGTTTCATAGGTCAAGGTTCCTGAGGTCAAAGTTTCTAAGGTCATAATTCCTGAGGTCAAATTTCCTAAGGTCATAGGTCCAGAGGTCAAAGTTCCAAAGGTCATAGTTCTAGAGGTCATAGTTCCATGGGTCATAGTTCCTCAGGTCATAGTTCTAGTGGTCATATTTCTAGAGGTCAAAGTTCCATAGGTCATAGTTCTTGGGGTCAAAGTTCCATATGTCATAGTTCCTAGGGTCATAGTTCCAGAGGTCATGGTTCATAAGGTCATAGTTCTAAAGGTCAAAGTTCCATAGGTCATAGTTCCATAGGTCATAATTATTGGGGTCATAGTTCTACATGAGAAAGTTCCCAAGGTAAAAGTTACTAAGGTCATAGTTCCTAAGATCCAATTTCCCAAGATTATAGTTCCAGAGGCCATAGTTCCAGGGGTCATAGTTCTAGAGGTCATGGTTCTAGAGGTCATGGTTCTAGAGGTCATAGTTCCATGAGTCATAGTCCCTAGGGTCATAGTTCTAGATGATGTAGTTCCAAAGGTCGTAGTTCCATGGGCAATAGTTCCCAGGGTTATAGTTCCACAAGTCACAGTTCCAGAGGTCAAATTTCTAAAGGGCGTAGTTCCAGAGGTCATATTTCTTGGGGTCATATTTCTAGAGGTCATAGTTCCTAGGGTCATAGTTTCATAGGTCATATTTTTTTCGATCATATTTCCAGGGGTCAAAATTCCTGGGGCCAAAGTTCCACAAGTCATAGTCCCTGGGGTCATAGTTCCATAGGTCATAGTTCTAGAGATTAAAGTTCTATAGGTTGTAGTTATAAAGTTTAGATTTATTGGGGTCATAGTTCAAGAGGCTAAATTTCCACAGGTCCATAGTGACCCTAATAACTATGACTTGTGGAACTATGACCTATGGAACTATGACCTATGGAAGTTTGACCTTTGGAACTTTGACCTCTGGAACTATGACCCTTGGAAATATGATCTATGGAAATATGACCTCTGGAACTATGACCTTTGAAACTTAGACCTCTAGAAATATGACCTCGAGATCTTTGACCCTAGGAACTATAACCCGTGGAATGACCTTTGGTGTTGTCCAAGGTTTTCTCCCTCTTTCCTATAAGAACTTTCATTGGTATTGCTCATATGCTTGCTTGGGGATAAAATAAGGAATATTAGGTTGTTTGTTTTTTATATTAATCTGTGAACTGAGTGTGAAACATAAATATACATCCATTACTAAGAAATTAACCTGGATCAAATCTAAAGCTTGTAGATTCCAAGAACAATTGGAGAAAGAATGACTTCATTTTTGTAGCATCATGTGGCTAGTCTGAAGCTCATGTTTTTTTTTTTTAGAATGGTTCATCATTCTTTGAATGTCTCACTAGTTAGAAAATTCAGAAAAATTTTATATTTCTCACACTTGATAAAAATAGAAGTGATTGTTCATCCCCATTCCTTTCAAGATTGCTAACTTTTCAATTAAAATTTCATCCATCTTGGTTGAGATGGTTGGATTCTTTTATTCCTTTATTATGAAGGAGGCTGAAGCGTACAAGGGTTTTTATCCTAAAGATGTTTTCATTGCTCCAAGGCATGGGGGATATCAGTGTGTGGATACATGGCCTCAAGATCTATGACCTGTGGAACTATGACCCCAAGAACTATGACATGTGGAACTACACCGTTTGGAACTATGACCTTAGAAACTATGACCCCAGGAACTATGGAATATGTAACTATGAACCCAGAAATTATGACCTATAAAACTATGACCCACAAACTATCACATGTGGAACTATGACCCTATGTATTATGACCTGTGTAACTATGACCTATGGAAATATGACCTATGGAACTATGATGTATGGAACTTTGACCTCTAGAACTATGACCCTCGGAAATATGATCTGTGGAACTATGAACTTATGTTTTAGTGACCTTTGGAACTTTTACCTCTAGAACTATGACCTATGGAATGAACTCTAGAACTATGACCCCAGCAACTATGACCTCTAAAAATTTGACCTTGGGAACTATGACCTATGGATCTATGACCTATGGAACTATGACCTCTCAAGCTTTGACCCCAAGAACTATGACCTTAGGAACTATGATCTATGGAACTATGGCCTTTGGAACTATGCCCTCTATAACTATGACCTATAGAATGACCTATGAAACTATGACCTATGGAATGACCTCTGGAACTATGACCTCTAGAACTATGACCCTAGAAACTATGATCCGTAGAACTATGACCTTTGGAACTATGACCTGTGGAACTTTGACCTTTATAACTATGACCTTTTGAAATTTCACTCGAAGAACTATGACTTAAGGAACTTAGACCTCTAAAATGACCTTTGGAAATATGACCCCAGGAACTTTGACCTTTGGAAATTTGACCCTAGGAACTATTACCTCTAAAACCTTTACCTCTAAAACTATGATCTCTAGAACTATGATCTTTGGAAATTTGACCCTAGGACCATAACCTTTGGAACTATGACCCCTGGAAATATTCACTCTAGAAATATGACCTATGGAATGACCTATAGAACTATGACCTCTGAAATTATGACCCTAAGAACTATGACCTTTGGAAATTTGACCTATGGAATTATGACCTTGGGAAATTTGACCTTTGGAACTATGACCTTAGGAACCTGTTGACGGGCGAAATTGACTGCTCGTCAACTGGAGGAGTGAATCCGGTCCGAGGTTGTCTAAATAACCCAAGCCGTTTGGATTAATCCACTCTGATGGGTTTAGCAGCTCCGTTAGCCGATCTAAGTCCTACGGAAGTGAAAAGACAAAAACTAAAGAAACTAACTAAATGAAAAAAACAGCAGCTGAAAACTATATACAGTCCAAGATATATTCATAGTTTACCAACTAATAGAATAGTAGTTATACTTATTAAATGTACAGTGTATCAATATATTTATATTTCTATTTTATTTACAGTATTCACAAAATGAAAATTTTGATCGAAATCTGCGAAAATCATTATGAATTGACAACAAAGCTATTGTTCAGTATTTTTGATTTTTTTTATATAAATTTTATAAACTAGAAATGAANAACAATCTATACAGTGTATCTAAACTACAAAAAATTCTTACATTAAGTAAACTAATAGAATGCTACTAGCAAACTAACCTGTAATCGCATATCCTATGTGTCTTGTGCATAACATCTACGTTTGTTGTTTGATGAGGCCAACCTGCACCAGATTTTACCAATGCTTCTCATAAACGAGAAGCAGTAACGCTTTGAATGCTAATGACAGAACAAGTAAGATATGTAGAAACAACAATTTATAATTTGACAAACGATCATATTAAGATAAATCTGAGTATGAAAATTCGCATATAATTGTTCATTGAATAAAGAAGATCAACCTTCTAATCATCACATGTGAACAGATTAATTGTTGTATATAAAATGAGAAACATAAAATATGGACACTATATAAATCTTATCACATCAACCTGTAACAAATTATGATATCTAAAGTAGTCAAAATTTGATTACAAATTGAAATGAGCAAAACTTGAACATAAATATG
>JASDQU010101530.1:274907-295852 GCA_032191745.1 Picea mariana
GTATGGCTCTAAATAGGTTGTTGGTTTTTCTGGTTTGGGTTTCCAAGATAAAAATATATGTGTAATGTGTGTGTGTGTGTGTGTGTGTGTGTGTGTGTGTGTGTGTGTGTGCCATTGTATCTTTCCTATTTTTATTAAGAATCAATTTATAGTAATCAATTGCACAAGGTTAAAATCTACATGAGGCTTATCTCACATAATATGGAAAATTATAGGGAATTATTCCCTATGTTGGGGAATCATACCACCCCTTTCCTCAAGGAACTAATCCAAGGAATAACTACATAAAATCCCCTTATTTTGGTTTGGATATAGTAAAAGACCATTATGGATGGAGGGATGGTGAGAGTTATCATTTAACACTAACCCAGATTATGATTGAAGTGGAGAATCTACAAGTTAAGGAAATTATCATTTATGATTTAGGTGGTGGACCAAAGAAGGATCCAATTGATGCAAATAGAAATAATTGCATGAGACACTATTAGATGATTTAGTTCATTAATTTCATAGTATTGAATGTTCCACTTGAAACAATAACCAAAGTTCCTATTGGGGAGGGCATGTAATAAGTCTACTAGAGTTGAACAAGACTCAGGAGTAGATGAGATACTCCTTACCAATGAAAATGATATCTTAATAATATATTTGAAGAATGGAAAGACTATCCCAATACCAAACCAATCTCTATATTCACCAACTAATAATTTAACCAAGGAGGTGATAGAGACAAATGACAACAATACACTAATAATATTTACAATAAATAATGTCATCCACATTAAGAACCAAATGATGTCTTCATCAACTCGATGTCAAAGTTCCCTTGTTTGATGGTTAGAATGGATCACTAGGTACCATTCCAAGGTAAACTTAAGGGTAAATCTAGTATCTACCCTTTCCATGTAATATACATCCAATGCATAATCTAGTGGCTACATGTATGCGTGTTATTGTGCACATACTAGATCAAATACACAATCAAAACTCATTAATATTGGTCTTTCACCCAATGCACAAAATAAGTGTGGAAATCCTAGGTTGGATTTAACTGTAGGATTCCAAGGAGGACAATGGTTTTGTAAGTCAATTGCCTTTTCAAATTTATGAATCTAATGATTAAACCCTTGATTATTTTGATATGGTAAAGGAACTCATGAGGATGCTTCCAGTATCCCATGTGATTAACAACATGGTAGCCTAGAGGAGGAATTATTGAATTCTCTTCTTGTGATTGGGACATATGGATGGGATGTAGCCTAGCCAATTAATTCATGGAGATCACATCTATGAAACCAATGATGAGAACCATAAAAATAAATTTTGTATTTGGTACCTCTTAGACAACCAAATTTAATGGATGTGTGTGGATCATTTTTCTTAGTTGATGAATAGCCATACAATCTCTTCTATATGGAAGATTTGTTGCATCATTTTCATGGAATTTTCCATCCATTATTGTATCTATATCTTACTTAGTTCATGTATAAAAAATTAGCAAAGGGTCATGATCTTAAGGGTACAATATTTTTGGGAAACAACTTATACAACCTTTGGTATATTTCAGGGATTTTCAGCCTCATGTGTGAGGGAAACAAGGCCTAGTTCATGAATACATTTACTCTTTCAAATATTATTATAGTTCTCAATATTCATGTGCATTTCTGATTGAGGCAAGCATGAGGAGAAAAAATGTTATAGAATATTTTTGGAGCCTCCTAAGCCCTTGTTGATTAAGGATGTTGATGATGATATCTCATGGCTAAATGAATGGTGTTTCTATGCACTTTCGAAATATGGTGATTACATCATCCCCATCCACTATTGGATAAAGGGAGATTGCAAAGGTGTTTTCCATCAATGGCATGATCTTGGTTTTCTTCCCCATATTCAAGAATACACTTAATTTTCTAGCCAATCAATGATGGTTTAGATTCCAACATATCTCTACCATATGATTGATGTGTCCTTGTTTCAGGTCATAACCAAGCACAAGGTAAGATCTCATGGTGTTTATGAGATGATTTGGTGACTACATATGCTTTAATACTTCACCTAGAACGTTAATATAATTATATTAGAGTAGGGTAAGATGAATAAGCTAAAATTTGCGAGAATTATGTTTTGTTTCTGTGTTCCCTTTGAGATTTTTGGATTATGCCTTGCTTTGTATAACCAATTTTGAAAACTCTAAACAAAGACACTTTGCATTGTATGTGTGGTTACGGGATATGAATGTCGATCCATCCTACCACATGTTTTTACTTACTTTCATATTAGTTTCTTAGTAGGTACAATAGAGATTGAGATTCTCTTGCACCCTTCTAGCAGCATACAAGTCCCCATTTGGAGCTAGTTGTTTTTCTCAAATTGAATTTACAAATTGCGACATTTATCTTGGCACTAAAGAGGATATGCATTATGATGTGTCTAGTTTGTTCTTAAAAGAATAATCGAATATTGATTGGTTGATGGAAGACACCCTTTGGGTTCATATTATGTATTTACTTGCTGCTATGGTCAATTTTTCCAATGAAATTAGTGTTGATGGTAGGCATCCGTTGGGTTCATATTATGGATTTACTTGTTGTTATGGTAAATTTTCAACACTTGCAGCAAGAAAAGTATATCTTGAGATCAAGTTATATTAGTGGAGACTATGAGGATTTTCCAAGTATGGAACATTTGCTAGATTGTGATAATTCCACTAGATATAGCTCACATAAACCTGCCTGAACTTTTAGGATTCTTAGTATTTTTTGTAGAAGACTTTATTATTGTCTTGTTAGACCTCCAGTTGACTTAGAAACAAGCCTACATGTTTTTACTTAATTTCATATCATTTTCTTAGTAGGTACATTAGAGATTGAGGTTCTCTTGCACCCTTCTAGCAGCATACAAGTCCCCATTTGGAGCTAGTTGTTGCTCTCAAATTGAATTTACAAATTAAGGCATTTATCCTGACACTAAACAAGATATGCATTATGATGTGTTTGGGCTATTGTTAAAAGAATAATAAAATAGTGATTGGTTGATGACAGATACCCTTTAGGTCCATATTATGTATTTACTTGCTGCTATGGTCAATTTTTCCATTGAAATTAGTGTTGATGGTAGGCATCCTTTGGGTTCATATTTTGGATTTACTTGTTGTTATGGTAAATTTTCATGATTATGAAAAGTAGGTATTGATATCAAGTTATACTAGTGGAGACTATGGGAATTTTCCAAGTATGGAACATTTTCTAGATTGTGATAATTCCACTAGATATAGCTCACATCAACCTGCCTGAACTTTTAGGATTCTTAGTATTTCTTGTTGAAGACTTTATTATTGTCTTGTAAGACCTCTAGGTGACCTAGAAACAAGCCTACATGTTTTTAATTACTTTCATATTAGTTTATTATTAGGTACAATAGATATTGAGGTTCTCTTGCACCCTTCTAGCAGCATACAAGTCCCCATTTGGAGCTAGTTGTTTCTCTCAAATTGAATTTACAAATTGCGACATTTATCCTGACACTAAATAGGATATAACTTATGATGTGTTTGGAATTTTGTTAAAATAATAATCAAATAGTGATTGGTTGATGGTAGACACCCTTTGGATTCATATTATGTATTTACTTGCTGCTATGGTCATTTTTTCCATTGAAATTAGTGTTGATGGTAGGCATCCTTTGAGTTCATATTTTGGATTTACTTGTTATGGTAAATTTTCATGATGCATTATAAAGAAGATTTATAAAAAACACTTGCAACAACAAAATCAGGAATTGAGATCAATTTATAGTAGTGGATACTATGGGAGTTTTCCAAGTATGGCACATTTGCTAGATTGTGATAATTCCACTAGATATAGCTCACATCAACCTGCCTGGAATTTTAGGATTATTAGTATTTCTTGTTGAATACTTTATTATTGTCTTGTAATACCTCCAGGTGACCTAGAAACAAGCCTACAAATAGATGCTTGCAGATGGAATTTTTACTATTGGACATTCCCTATTAGTTGATGAATCTAGAAGCAAATGTGTTGCTAAATATTAAAAAAAATACCCTTATAAGTATGGTTGTAAGATGATAGATAGAAATTTTGATAAATGGTGTGGGATTTAGTATTGAAAAGGGTTTTATTGATGCTTGACATATCAAATGAAAGTGGGAATATTTCCCCTACAAATATTCCTCAACACTAAAGTAGTGATAAATTCCACCTTGAATGTAGCATACAACATTCATATCAACAACCTTCAATAGACATGTCTAGAAGAGATGAGCTAAAACAATAACTTATACATTTCAAATCTAATAAAGGTGTGACTTGCATATTTCAAACATAAAGAGTGATTAATCACTAGAATGCCCTAGCCTAATAGAATATAAGTGGTGGTTACCCCTTGAATGCATGGTCATAGAAATATTCATACATGAGAATCAAGTAATAATGAAGGAGGGTGTTCAAAGTATTATTCCATCCTTTTCCTACAATCTTAAGTTCCACTTATTAATTGAAATTTAGTAATGTTCGATGGTTTGAATAAGTTGAGTCATGTAAGCAATTAGCTTGAAGCCTCTTCACAAACTTGATGACAGAAAAATGAATACGAAATTTGATCACATCTTTCCAGCATGTTTGAGAGTCAATTCTTCATTTGGATGGATGAAATATATAGGGAAATGTGGGGAGAACACCCTTCTCCTTAAGACCTATATCGAGGTTTTATTGATAGGCTCTAAGGATATACTCACCAAGGGAAAGAAGATCTTCATTTAAGGAATCCTCCAAAACATGTTTTATGGTGAGAATCAATGATCTAAGCATGAAACCATGTTACAAATAATGCTTTAGAAGAAGGATAGTTGGCACATACAAAAATGGATTTGCATGTTCAAAGCACTCATGTGAAAGAGTGCTCCCTTATCCTATTGGAATCTAGCATTAGTGGTGAATATTTTAGGGTATATTGTATGGAATATTTGGGTCTAGGATCAAGGCACATAGGCACATGAGATCCACCTTTCTAGGAGGTTGTTTTAAGAACCACTACCCACCTTTGCACCTTGTTGTGGATTTTTTTAACAGTGTTTGGAGGATCCTAAGAAGGAGTGCCCAACTTTTAAAGAGATTGGAAATGTTGTTTTATGCCTTTAAATATGGATCTATATGTTGGTAAAACTAGTTTATAATTTCTCATTGGAGAAAATTGTGGAACTAGTAGAAACAAACCATTATTTTATTGTAAGGAGATCTTGAGATAAACTTTATTTAAATAGTATCTCTCTCCATCATTTGTCATTGTTGGTTTGATAGGTAAAATCCTATAATCCTAGTTGAACATCATGTAGGAGGATGAAGTTAATTTATAAGAAAGTATAAGTGAGGCTCACATAATCCCTTACTTTTATTTTGGATGATTATGGTATTATGCTAGAGTGGATAGTGTTTTTCTTGCAAGAAATGATCTATTTTTTCAAGGAAAATCTTTGCATATGAGAAGGGACTAAGTATGAGGTTCTCAACCCTCCTTATTCCTTGATGTAATCTTGGATATTGGGGAAGATTTTTTCTATAATAAAATATTTGATATTTACACATATTAATGGCTAATTTAATCCCATATGAGGTTGTTACTAAAGACTTGACTAGTTGCTTTGATTTTCCATTCTTTTGAAGGTTGTAGTTTTTGGTCCTTTTCATTATAATCTCATGTTATTGTCCTCCTTTCAATATTTCATTTGCACATTATTTATTGGCTTTAAAAAATTGGTTTGATGTTTTCTTGTAGGAACAAGTCTACCAAGAGATGTTATTGTTCTCATGCACTCTACAATGAGCACATATCCCCAAGTAAGAGCCATATCTTATCCACATTTTCTAGATAAATAAGAAGATGATGTCTCGAGGCCCTTAGGTTGCAGTTAAGGAGTGTCAAGAGACTACATGACCAACAATACCATTTGCACAGATGGAAAAACCACTCACCACCACAGGTGGTCACAGGTTTTCATATGGAAACCACCAAATTAGCTGGCTTTCGGAAGGGAGCGGGCCTTGCTCCATGAGGTACAAGTTAGTATTATGGTGAGCATCATTTCAATATTCAAGCCATTCGATTATGGTGTATCTTATATTTATCTAGATTTCATGATATACGCTTAGAAATTATGTCTTTTCCCTACTTCACCTTGGTGGTTGACGTTGTGCTCTAGTAAGTGGTATTCTTTGGGAATGGGTTTGATACTAGGAACTCCCTTAATGATCCATCGTACCGTTCCCGACCATACTTAAACTTTCCATCATTATTCCCCTACATTTCCTTATCTCTTGGGATTTTAAGGTGTATTGACCCAAGAAGGGGTTGTACCTCATTCTATGGGAAGAAGGGGATGAAGGCCTATAGGGTTTTATGTTGGGTAAATGATAAAATCCTTGTTTAAGCCTTCTAGATGCTTTTCCCAGGGATCACCCAAGAAAGTAATGAAACACTTATCTTTGAGTAAAGGGGACCCACAATATAATAAAGAAATCTTAAAAGGTTAGTTGAAGGATAGGAAGTCTCATCACGAGCCGACCTATCACATCCATGAATATGTATTGGTATGACATTACCATCATCTGGTCACCAAACCAGGTTAATGGCTCTTAGTTGCATGGCTGAGAGAAAGGTGGTCTCATCAGGAGCCAAACTTCTGATTTCGACTAGGTGTTTGTGGGTGACATTGCCATCATCTGGTCATCACGCTAAGGAATTGACCTTCAACCTATCATTATTCTATTATGAAATAAAATACAAAGAAATAAATATAAAAGACAATTGATGGGCTTGGAAAAAATGCATTGTGGACGAACGTACCACACACCCTCTACAAAGGCACCCATGAATGAGACACTACGACCCCTTGTATGTCATGAGCCCTATGCCCATTGAGTCTTGACCCCAACCACTTCATTCACTTTACATGACTTAGAGAGAGATCTCTTGGAAACTCTCCTTGACCTAGGGAAAGATCTACCCACCCCTGGTTACTTGGATGAGGGTCCATGAAATATGGGAGAATCCCAACAGGAACCTGTGATAAAAGTTGGGAACACCTAAGAAGCTATGAAGCTCAGTGAGCGTGGTTGTGGCTAGCCAATCACGGGTGAATTGGATCTTGGTCGGATCCACATGCACACCATGTGCATCAACAATGTAGCCTAGGTACTTGACCCTGTCCATGCCAAGGGAGCATTTTTCCAAGTTGGCATATAGCTTTTGCTTTCGCAGAGTGTGAAAAACTTGTTGAATATGATGCAAGTGTCCAACCAAGTCTTGTTGTAGATGAGGATGTCATCCAAATACACCACTACAAAATAATTAGTGGAAGGCCGCAAGATATCGTCCATCATCATCATGAAAGTTTCTAGGGAAGTTTTCAAACCAAAGGGTATGACCAACCATTCAAAAAGACTTTCTTTTAAATTTAAGGAAGTCTTCCATAGATCTATATTCTCTATTGGGATATGATGGTAGTCAGACTTCAAAATAATATTATTGTAGTATTTTTCCCCCTTGAGTTGATTAAGCAGATCGTTGATTCAGAGAATCAGTTACCGGTTCCTAACTGTGATTTATTTAGTGCCTGGTAATCAATGTAGAGTCTCTAAGTCTCATATTTCTTTTGCACCAACATGATTGGGCTTCTACAAGGTGATGACATGGGTCGAATTTTCCCGTTGTGGAGTAGTTATTGGATCTTACGCTTGATCTCCTCATTTTCTAATAGAGAGTGAGGATAGAATGACCCATTGGGTATCATTGCGTCGAGGGTTAGATCGATGGGATGCTTAACCTGACAGTGCAAAGGTACCCTAGTAGGTGATGAGAAGATGTATTTTTATTCTGCCATGACCTTATCCACTTGCTTCTGTTGCATGCAAAGGTTGGTCGGGGAGGCCATGGATTTAGCTGCAACCTTTTGCTCACTCTGGGAGTGAATCACAAAGAAGACAAACTTTCCCATCTAAGAAATTGCCTTCCTGCATTGCTTGGAAAAGATCAAGGAAATAACACTAGGTGGGACTACCTCGAGTATCATGTACAATTTTATGTTCAAAGTAATAGTAAAACTGTGAGGCCTAGACTCATATATAGCATGATGTTTCTATAAATAAGGTTGGCCCAAAAGAACACCAAAAACTTCAAGGGGAGAAACATTACACAATATATCATCTTTGAATGCCTTGATTCCATACAGCAGGCGACGTTGTTGGCTGACATGAAGATCACTTCCTTGGCAGAGCCATCCGATGGTGTAGGATTGCGCGTACAGTGTTCTCTATAGGGATAGTTTCTTGATGACCTCTATTGAGATGAGGTTATTTTGTCTACCACTATCTACGATGAAGTGCAACAAATTTCCTTTCACCCACATATGTGAATGAAAGAGGTTATCACCTTCCTCTTTCTCATTAGGTTGATCGGGTTGGATCTTGGTGGTAGCAATGGTGGCACCGGGTTCCACGTCAATGATCTGTCTCCCCTTTTCTAGTTTTGACTCGGATTCATAACCCACATCTAATTTAGAGGCTTTCAAATTAGCCTCCAATGACTTCTTTGAGCGGTAATCAATAGTGTTATGCCAAGGGCTCTTATGGAAGTCGCACCACTTCCCAGTATCTTTCTTCATCTTTCCATTGTCCTTCTTTTCTTGTGGATTGGATTGGTTGTCCTGAGGTTTCCCATATTTTCTCTATCCTTTGTTCTATGGGTTGGGGCTGCCCTTTCCCTTCTTCTATTGTGAGGGGTTCCCAGACCCAAACTATCGCGTCTTTTGTTTTAGCTTTTGCTCGATTTTGATGGCATATCGATAGGCCATGTCCAAGAATGAGATGTCCAAAAAATTCAGTTTTGTTTGGATCTATATATGTAGACCATAATGGTACTTGAGCACCAAATGTCGCTCATAATCTTTGATACCGAGCTTGGTGCGCAAGGTATGGAAAACATTGGTGAACTATGGCATTGTTTAGTCTCTTTCCTACCATAGTGTGGTCCATATTATATACAATTCATCATAACTTCCAACGGGGTAGTATTGTTCCTTAATAGCATCCCTAAAGGAACCCCAAGTGGGTGCAACTACAAATAATGTGGATCCCTGTATTTCCTTTTCTTCACATAAATTCTCCCACCAAGCTCTGACATGGAGGACGTCCTTGATGAGCGCAATTGTAATGTTTTCTCTATTGGAAAAGTTGTGGACAGAAAATTACCTTCTAGAAGGTTTAACCATTTATTTACGACATCCAAATATATTTGACCTTCAAATATAAGAATATAAAAATTGATATATACCTTGAAGGGGGTGGCGCCTCCGCTTGAGGTGGGTGTGTCTCTTGTCGACTGTCGTCAAAAGATTTGTGCAAATTCATCCATCATCTTGTTCCTCTGTCACTTGAGGGCTTCCTCGAGCAACATTTTTAAAGGATCTCTTGTCCCATTATATTTATTTTCACCTACCATGGAAGTTTTCTTGGGTGTTTGAGAGTATTTTTCCTCAAGAGAAACAATCTCGAGACACAACTCTCTATACCCTAACCACGTCGGGGACATGCACTAAAAACGACAAGGAGCAGACCACTCTGATACCACTGATCCAGATTTATGAGTGGAACGAAATGAAAACACATATTTATAATATTAACACATAGACATGGTGAATAATAACAGAGATACAATAAAACTTGACTCCTATTAAATAAGAAATATGTTGAAAATGTAAAATCTAGACTGAAAACGAGCTTGCTAGAATGGTGGTAGCTTATCTCTGAGAGGATATGTGATGACTACAATCATTCACAAGAACATGAGTGCAATGAGATTGTGAAGGCATTTTTACAATAAACATGAATGCCAAAACCCTAGACATCCAAAAGCCTAACCCTAGGAGACAAAGTGCCAAAAGTCATGTGGGCATCATTGGGGTAAGTTAGTACATCAACTTCCTATGGTCGTAAAGTTTGCATATGGTCTTCGTTTTGAGTGCATGATAGCTCGTTGAAAAGGTATTGATGAGGAGATTCATTTAGGGGGCTCAATCAAATCCTTAGGCTATCACTGAGTTTCCTTATCATGAAAAAACATCGTTTAGTCCCTCAAAATGGCCCCGGAAGTTTAAGACCCGAAAAACTGCTAAAAATAGTAAGTTGACAACAAACTGTTTTAATCCAGTTGGAATAGGTGGGTGGCCACAGAGATCCTTCTAGATCATTGGCAATTCATTCTTCTTGAATTTGTGCAACGTAAGTCACAAGTAGGGATCTTTAGTGGGGCATGTACCAAGAAATCAAACTAGAAGGAACACCCCTAGAATCTAATATTTCTCCTACATTTGAGATTCCCCTTATCAAATAGTGATATTTGAGAAGAGAATACTTAACAAAGAGAAAACAATCCTACAATGAAACTTTTCTTCATCAAATCTTAGGCTCTTATACCATGTGATATTGAGCTTGGTATCCAAACTACATAAATGTTATTTCCTTTAGTTTTGGGTTAGAAAAGTTAAAAAGTCTAAAGAAAAGGATGTAGATTAGAGAAGTAAAACGAAATTATCATAGAAGAATTTCACTATGCTCATTAACCAACTAAACAATGTCAGTCTAAGAAATACAAATACGAGTGGTTTCTAGAGAAATTTGGGAAAGAAATCCATGCAAAGGCATGCCACAAACCTCTCTTTAAAAATCTAAGTAATATTAATTTTCTATTTGCATTAAATCACTATTTAGAAAATAGAAAGGGTGTTTAAGTAAGTAGCAAATGCAAGGGAAATGATGTAAGAAAAGCACATGCAGATCTTTGATTTGAAATTGGAGGTGGAGTTTAGTGAATACCGCCCTAAAATGTTGGACACTTTTCCTAGGATATTTACACAATTGCAACCACATGTACATTAGGTTAGATAAATAATGTGGAGGACAAAAATACCTTCTCAATGTTGATCACATTGCATCCCATGTAGTGATGTGAGGTGTCATGTCACTAGCAACTTGTTCTTAAGTGAGCTCTACATTATCTATGTAAATAGATTAGTGATACTACCACCATGCTTGAGTGAGTCCCTCTAAATGGTTACATGTAAGAATGAAGTGTTTGGAATTAAATTGTGAGGGTAAAGATCTAGAAATCCAAACATCTCCATCTATTTGACCACCATATTTAGGTAATGAAATTTTGGTCTCTAGTTTGAAAGTGGAGGTCGACAACTTAGGTTGAACTCGGAGGGACTTAATATCCCATCATTCTTTAGGTTGGTTGGATGCATTGGCATGGATTTCCTTAGGCATTGAGTTGGGGAAGATGTCCTTGTTCTGTATTACTAGTAATTGCCCCAAAAGGTGCAAATTTATGCTGACAAAATTGTTGATGTAAATAGATCATTTTGAAAAGAAAACAATAAGATATGAAAGGCTATATATTTCTTCGAATCCAAAACTACTATAATATTCTACATAAACCAATATAATCAATGGAAGGTGAAGGCATGCACATGAATCAACTAATATTATTGAGAATGGAGTGAATACAATATCAAAATTTTACTGGACATAATCTAGATTTAGTTCTTCAAGGATCTAGAAATATACACACATAATTAGACAAACAAATGCAAATTAATTATGCAAGAGAATCAAAGAAAAGAGAAAGGATCATTGATCAAAGGTTCTTGGGTTGGTGGTGAAATGTTGTGGAAATAACTGATCCAGGTGGATATTGGTGGCCACCCACCTATCCACTTCGACCCACACCATTGTTTCTTTCAGTTTTTCATTTCCCTTAATTGTAGCACAATTTACTATTTTTAGCAGTTATTCGGGTCCTGAACTTCTGGAGTTGTTTTGAGGCCCTAAACGACATTTTTTGGGCATGAATGGTCTGACGAATATGAGTCCATTTTGGACTCAATATTCACTGTCAACAATGTATTCCTCGGATAGATCTTTCTAACGATGTATCATGTGCATCAAACGGAGACAGTATGCCAAAGTTACGACCCTGAGAAATTGATGTACCAATTTACCCCAACGAGGCCCGTATTCTGGCGTTTCATCTCCTAGGGTTAGGTTTTTGGAAGTTTAGGGTTTTCCATTATTTCTCAGTAATATATAGGCCTTCAAGCCTCATTGTAAGAGGTGGTTCATAGGCCAGTAGCCGCCACATCTCTTCTCAAAGATAAGCTACCAGTGCCCTAGCTAGTTTATTTCCATTCTATCTGTAAGCATTTTCAGTCATTTTTTATTAATGAAATGAAGTCTTATTTCTATTGCATCTCTGTGTTTATGTGTATTTCTGTATTTCATTATGTTCCTACATAAATCCGAATCAATGGTATCAGAGCGGTCTACTCATTCTCGATCTTTCTTTGCATGTCCCCAACGAGGTCAAGGTATAAGGAGTTGGGGCTTGATCTGGTTGAACCTTTGCAAGATCAGTCTCGCAAACCCCGACGACCGCCCATGGGGGAAGAAAAGAAAGATGAGGGAGCAGGAGATCCTATCAAAATGTTGCTCGAGGAGGCCCTTGAGAAACAAAGGAACATGATGATGGACAACTTTGCCCAGATTCTTCAACGGATTCCCACTAGTGGCGCATCGACATCCAAAAAGCACTCCAGAGGCGCCACTCCTTTTAAGGTACAAGTAAAATTTGACATTCCCATATTTGAGGGCCAAATAGATGTAGATTCCATAGATAGATGGTTGAATATGTTAGAAGGATATTTCTCGATTCATGAATTTTTCGACCGAGAAAGGATTATTTTTTCACTCCTCAAAGTCGCCCCCCATGTCAAGGACTGGTGGGAAACCCACTAGGAGCAACAGGGAGAGGGGGAACCCTCTCTGTTCTCGGCCACACCCACTTGGAATTCTTTCCGAGACGCCATCATGGAACAATATTATCCCATGGGGAGCTATGAGGACAAATACATACAATGGACTACGCTGCGGCAACAAAGGGACCAAGATGTGCATGAGATGACGGATATGTTTCATACCCTATGCACAAAGTTGGGTATCAAAGATTCAGAGAAACATTTGGTGTTAAAGTACCGCAGTTGTCTGCACAGATACATTCAGGAGGAAATGGAGTTCCTTGACATCTCCTCGCTTGGTGTGGTGTACTGATATGCTGCCAAGATTGAGCAGAAGTTCAAACAGAAAAAGCGAGACTTTGGGTCTGCGAATCAGAAGCAAGGGAAAGGTACCACCAAACCGCTGAACAAAGGACCAAGCCAAGGCGGAGCAACCTAGGATAACCCGCTAAAGCCACAAGCAAAGAACAACACCACGAAGCCAAAAAAATACATGAGGAAGTGGTGTGAGTTCCATAAGAGCTCCACTCACAACACAAGTGAGTGTCGGGCCAAGCAATCACTGGTAGCCGAGTTGAAGGCTTTTGAATCGGATGCATGATCCAACTCTGAATCAGAACCCGAAAAGGGGAATGACAGGGGGAAGCAGATTATCAATGCGGAGCCCAACGCCATCGTTGCCACCACGAAGATCCAGAAGGAGGAACCAGAAGATCCAGAGGAGGTGGAGCGTCTCTTCCATTACAAGATGTGGGTAAAGGGTTCCCTCTTGCAGTTCATTGTTGACAGCGAGAGCCAGAAGAACCTCATCTCGGTAGAGGTCGTGAAGCGGCTAGGCTTGCCAACCGCAGCACACCCACAACCATACACCATCGGGTGGTTGCACCAAGGACAGGACCTCCGCGTCAGCCAACAATGTCGCCTTCCCTACAGCATCAAGCCCTTCAAAGATGAGGTATTATGTGACATTGCTCCTCTTGATGTTTCTGATGTATTATTAGGCCAACCGTACTTGTGGAAGCGACATGCTATGTATGAGTCCAGGCCTCGTGCTGTTATTATCACCTTGGGCAATAAGATGTACAGGATACCAGAGATAGCACCACCTACCACCATCTCTTTTGTTACTACAAAACAATGTAGTAAGCTCATTTCCAAAACCAGGAAATTTGTTTTCCTGATGATCTGCCCTCAGGGAAAGAGGAAGACTATGGCCATGACCTCCAAACAGGGCCCCATTGCATGAAAACAATAGATGGATAAGGTCGTGGAGGAGTACGAGGACATCTTCACCTCCCCCGTAGGGGTGCCTCTACACTGCCAGGTCAAGCACCCCATCAATCTGACCCCAGGTGCATCGCTGCCCAATGGACCCATCAATCAGTGCTCTGTTCTAGAGAATGAAGAAATCAAGAGGAAGATTCAGGAGCTGTTGTAGAAAGGTCACATCTGGTTGAGTTCATCACCCCGTGGGAGCCCGATCATGTTGGTGCAAAAGAAGGATGGGACTTGGAGACTTTGCATTGACTATTGGGCACTGAACAAGATCACTGTTCAGAATAGGTACTCGATCCCATGGATTGATGACCTTCTGGACCAACTCAAGGGGATGAAATATTTCAGCAAGATCGACTTGAAGTCGGGTTATCACCAAGTACCAATCGAACCCTCTGATGTGTGGAAGACTGCCTTCAAATCCAAGGAGGGCCTTTTCGAATGGTTGGTCATGCCAATCGGGTTAACGAATGCCCCTGCAACCTTCATGAGGCTAATGGAAGACATCCTATGGCCATTCACTAACTCATTTGTAGTGGTGTACTTGGATGACATTCTGATCTTCAGCCAGACTTGGGAAGAGCACCTCCACCACATCCGACAGGTCCTCCAAACAATGCGACAACACAAGTTGTGTGCCAATTTGGAGAAATGCACTTTTGGCATGACCCGGGTTTAGTATCTGGGATACATTATTGATGAGCGGGGGGTGCATGTGGATCCAGCAAAGATCCAAGTCATTCAGGATTGGCCAGCCCCAACCACTCTAACAGAGCTCCGTAGCTTTTTAGGTCTTGCCAATTTCTACCATAGGTTTGTGTTGGGATTATCTCATATCACTTGGCCCTTGAGTCAGGTCACCAAGGGAGGAGCTAAAGAAAAATTCTTTTGGTTTGAATCTCAACAGAAGGTGTTCGGGGAGTTGAAGCATCGCCTCTGCTCTGCACCAGTGCTCACATTACCAGACTTGCAACAACCATTTGACATCGAGATAGATGCCTCTAACTATGCCATTGGGGCAGTCCTTACTCAACATGGGCATCCAGTGGCATATCACAGTGAGACACTTTCCGACACAGTTCGGAAGTATCCCACTTATGACAAAGAAATGTATTTCATTGTGCAGGCTTGTCGGCAATGGAAACATTACATTTTGGGAAAGGAAACGGTCATCCAGACGGACCACCGACCCCTGCAGTTCATACAAACACAAGGGAATTTGCAGAATGATCGCCATCATAAGTGGTCCACATACCTGCAACAGTTTCATTTGAACATTAAGTACAAGAAAGGCAGCACCAATAATGTTGCAGACTGCCTCAGTCGACCACCCATCATGGCTCAAACCACTGTGCTCAACTCTTGTGGGCACGAGACTTTTGATTGGTCACTTCTCTACACAAGTGATCCAGAATTCGGCCACACATACAATACACTCTTGGAGGGTAAGCAAGTTCCCAATTTTCACCTCCAGGATGCCTTGCTTTGTCACCTGGGACACCTTTATGTTCCTTCAAGCGAGCATGCCAATATGATTTTGGAGGTGCACTACAGTCAGGTCATTGGGCATTTCGGAGTCGAGAAAACCATGTTAGTACTGCAAAAGTATTTCTATTGTCCGAACCTTCGACGGGATGTCAGGAAGTACATCAAGTCCTGCACTGCTTGCGACATTGCCAAACCGACCATCAAGAAGCAAGGCCTCTATACTCCGCTTCCTACCCCAAGTCAACCTTGGGAATCCATCTCTATGGATTACATGTCGGGCCTTCCTTCTACTAAGCATGGCAATGATTGTGTTTTTGTGGTCGTCGATCGATTCTCGAAAATGTCCATTATGATGGCCTGCAAGAAGAATATCACAACAGAAGCCACTGCTAAACTCTTTTTTGAACGAGTGTGGGTACACTTTGGGATCCCACAGTCTATCATCTCAGATCGGGATAGCAGGTTCCTCAATACATTTTGGTCCAGCCTCTGGTCGATGCTGGACACCAACCTCACCAAGTCCACAGCTTTCCATCCGCAAACTGATGGCCAAACAGAGGTCGTCAACCGGATGATTGTACACATTCTGCACATGTACAACTCAAAGCATCCATGCACATGGGATGAGATCCTCCCCTATGTACAACACAGCTACAACTGGGCTCTCCATATCTCAACCAACCACAGCCCCTTTCAAGTGGGCTTGGGATTCCAGCCACTATGTCCCATTGACGTAGCCATGCCATTTGCGACTACTCGGGCAGATTCAGCCCATGTCCAGTCCGAGGCTAACAAGGCAAACAACTTCATTGAGCACATTCAGCACATCCACCAACAAGTTCATGACATCTTGGACAGAGGCAATTCTAAATACAAGCAACGACATGATCAATATCGGGTGCCACACAACTTCCAGGTGGGTGACAAAGTGTGGCTACATTTGCAAAAGGAGTGCCTCGCTGGACCTTATCGCAAGATTCGCCCACTCTGATATGGGCCATACACCATCACCAAGGTTGTAGGGGACAGTGCCTTTGAGCTCGGTATTCCACCATTCCTTGGTCTACACCCAGTATTCAATGTGGATCGTCTTCGGCCCTACTTTCCACCTCTACTAAACACATCCGACATGGCAGAACAACTCACACCAACAGAGTTAAACCCAGATTGCATGGAACAAGCCACAATCGATCGAATTATGGACACACAGATCAAGAACACCCACCAACTGAGGATCCAGCTATATCGAGTTGTCAAAGCAGGCCAACTCCTTCACCAGGGCAATTGGCTCACCAGGGACCAAGTTCAGCAGAAGTTTCCTCATCTCATGGAGGAACTCAACGCAATGGGGACCATTGCTTCCTAAGGGGGAAGGACTGATCCAGGTGGATATTGGTGGCCACCCGCCTATTCCACTTGGACCCACACCATTGTTTCTTTCAGTTTTTCAGTTTCCTTAATTGTAGCACAATTTACTATTTTTAGAAGTTCTTCGGGTCTTGAACTTCCGGAGTTGTTTTGAGGCCCTAAACAATGTTTTTTGGGCATGAATGGTCCGGCGAATATGAGTTCATTTCGGACTCGATATTCGTTGTTAGCAATGTAGTCCTCGGATAGATCTTTCTAATGATGTATCATGTGCATGAAACTGAGATAGTATGCCAAAGTTACGACCTCAGGAAATTGATGTACCAATTTACCCCAACGAGGCCCATATTCTGGCGTTTCATCTCCTAGGGTTAGGTTTTTGGATGTTTAGGGTTTTCCATTGTTTCTCAGTAATATATAGGCCTTCGAGACTCATTGTAAGAGGCAGCTCAGAGGCTAGTAGCCGCCACATCTCTTCTCAGATATAAGCTACCAGCGCCCTAGCTAGTTTATTTCCATTTTGTCTGTAAGCATTTTCAGTCATTTGTTATTAATGAAATGAAGTCTTATTTCTGCTGCATCTTTGTGTTTATGTGTATTTCTGTATTTCTGTATTTCATTGTGTTCCTACATAAATCCGGATCAATAACAAGCAGTTGGAAGCCAATGCCATTGTCCCTAAATGATGTAGCCATTGTGCAACAATGATACTCTTAGAAGTTAATAATTGTTATTGTAAACCAAAACACAAAGTCCGAACATAATAGAATTCAAATTAGTAAATGTATTGATTTGATGGAAAAACAAAAGATTGAATAGTCACTTCAATACAAATGTTAAATTTAATCTAGTTTAAAAGAAATAAATTCCTTGTGTTGTGGCTTAGTGGTTGGGATGGGACACTATGATGCAAACAATATAGGTTGCCCCTTGTCATCAAGTAGACTTAACACATGTACGACATGTCAAATTGGTGGGTTTTCCCTTTATTAATAAGTTTCACTAATTAATATTAAAGGAGGTTATCAATACTAGTTTTGTAACAATCACGAAGCTCACCCAAATTCCATCATGTAGATATTTTACAAAAAGAATGTAAGATTAACATGATTATGAATAAATACATAAAAGGTAAGGAAAAATACGACTTCAAACAAATTCATAAGCAAAGCTTGCAAAACTAAGATCGCCAAACTCTAAAAAAAAATGATATATATATATATATCCCGGAAGACACTGTTGGTTGGTTGTACGTATCAAAACACGCATTCATCGCTTTCCACTGTCTATCCTTTCTCTGTTTACTGTTACCTGTCAGCGTTGAAACCGTTCAAGTGGATTTCTGCGAGTCCTGCAATAACCTGAGCAAACGTACAGTTTCTCCAACAAATTGCGGAAACTATGGCATCCTCCAACTGTAAACCTCAACTGAATGGCGGAATAAATAGTGAAGAGACGGACAGAAAATTAACATAATGAATCGCCATTCCATATGGAAGAACCACTGAAAGGTTTTGCAGCGCAGCCGTATGCAATGGGAGTGAAACTGGAAGCCAAAGAGATTGGGAAGCAATGTGAATATATAATTCTCCTACCATTGGAGGCCGACAAGAAATTGATACAACCCAATCAACAACTTCAGCAGATGAATGAATACATTGTTCCAGAAGGAGCATATGTCATTATACAAAACAGCCTCGGATCAAACAGTTCTCTCCATATATTATTCAGGTAAATTGCTCTGCAATTTCTGTGAAAGAATATTGATATTTGAATTTACTATATCGTTTGATTCAATACTCAATGTTGTTTGGGAGAAATGTACTACTGTTCAAGTTTACTAGAATTTAGGGTTTTAGAATAATTTGGAATAACAATATTTTTGGTAGAATATAGGGTTTTAGTAGAATATAGGGTTTTAGAATAATTTGGAATAACATTTTTGGTACCGTGCTTGTGATTTCGGATGAATTTCAGAGATTGATGCACCTGCTGTGCGAGATGTTGCATTCAGCAACAGTTGCTGCATAGTTGCTCCGTGAATAGCCGCTAGTGAGATGTGTCCTCTTCTTCCATTTTTTCCAAAGTTGTTGATTTGGGTGTCCACGGATTTCAAGCATAAAACCTAGTACCATGGACCTGAGCTTATCTCGATTGATTCAGGCAGACATTCAACGGCCACGGAGGTATCCAACGGCCACGGAGCTGACATTTGGATGTGCAACCTGTTCTATGAAATAATTTTTCATTACAGGCTTGGCCATGGGGTTGAGGCGATGCCTAGTATCTTTCCAGCCCAATCATTAAAATACAGTCTTAAATTCTACTACATAAATCTATACAAAATCACTATTTTTATTATTTAAAATTCATTTTTAAATATAAAAATAGATTCAACATATTGTAACATCTAATTTAACTTGAACAACCCGAGTTTACTCTATTCAGACATTCAACAACAGACACCACAAATCTACTATCATGGACCATTGCAATAGCATGGGCTTTGTAGGACCATTTTTACATGTCCACAATTTAAGGAGAATAATACTTAAAGCTATTAAGTCTTGAGCAAATCTTGTAGTGTGTAGGTGGGTTGTGTTTATTACGTCCAAAGGCATACACCTATTGACAATGGACACAATTAATGATCTTTTAATCTTAAATTCTAATCTGATGGCTAAGCATTGAAGATGTTGGCATATTCTTAGTCGTCCTCCAAAATCAATGTGTCATATTTATTGTTCATAACTTCCTTGCATTTATGAAGGCATCCGTTAACATGTTTACTTTTTTACATTTACCTAATCACATTATAAATTTACTGTAAAAATACATAATTACCACGTTCAAATGATTAAGGAGGATTAAAATATATGCAGGCCATGTTTATATCATTAAAAAACACTCTGTGCACACGTTTCATTTTGGTGGCACTTATTCATTTTTTATATCTGAAAGGTCGTTTGATGCCACGACCATACCTTCAGCGTGTGCATGGGGTAATTTCTGTCGTGTTATTTATGTACTGTTGGAGTCTACTAAGTCACGGTTAGGCCGATACCTATTGACATTGGGTAGATTTAATAGGGGTTTAGTGCTTAATAAGTATTTTATGGACAAGATTAAATATGGCTGGAATATTCTAGCTATTATAAAGACATCCGTTTATGTGTTTACTTTTTTATATTTACCTAATCATATTTAAAAATTACTTTGATAGCTAACTGATTGCCACCTAAGTGATTAACAAAAATTAAAATATTAACACCAGATAAATGAAGCTCAACCATTTATTTGTTAATCAATAATAAAATTTAATATATTCTTTTAAAGATTCTTTTCATCTTATAAGCCTTTTGACATTGATCAACCACAATTATATGAGTGTGCTAGTTTACAATCATTTAAAATCAATCTTTGAAAAAATAACATATAAATGTATACTTATAAATTTAATTTAATATATAAAAAAATATTATTTTTATGATAATAATATATAGATATTTAAATTATTTAAAACAAAATTATTATGTTAATGCATTGGTTATAAACAAAATTCTCTCACATCATCACAATTTAAATATTAGATAAATTATTATCGTATCAATTCTGATGTATTCGTCGAATTTGAAACCCAAATTGCTTTATTCACACAATTACTATGTCAACAAACCTTATTAAAGTCATCATTATTTTTAAAAAATAAAAAGGGAGATCGTTATAAGGCATTTATATAATTTGAATACTACATTGATTGTAGGAGTATATTTCTGGACATCATCTAGGTTTGGAAGCAATCCGAATTATTATTAATAGCATTGTGGAATCATAATCTAACGAAGGCCTACAAATTAACAAGGATAACATATCCACGATAACATAGGTGTAAAAGCACCTTAACATATTAGAATGGATCTTATTTATGCTCTCTAATTACTTGATTATCATT
>JASDQU010101530.1:320887-339507 GCA_032191745.1 Picea mariana
TATATATTCCTTTAAACTTGAATGAACAATAGGAAACCATAGTCTAAAGACGAGGTCATAGGAGGGTTCATTAAACATATAGCACTAGATCGATTGGGGCCAAACTAATCTAATGATAAAATATCTCAGATATGAACTCCAAATTATACTCAAATTATACAAGTAAAAATTTTGAAATGGATTCATGCCATGTTGTTGATCTAGCATTCCCCAATGAAGAATCTAGGTTTTACCCTCGGTACTATTCTCAAAATGAGGGGAAGTACTCAAGGGTTTTCCCTGAGAGTTGTTTCCTAGAAAAACGAGGTTATAGTAGTTATATTATATGTGTTAGTGGATATGAATTAGAAATTAGTATTTAGTAGTTAGTGGATGTGTGAGAGATCTATCTGTTACTAATATTTCTTATGTCTACGAACTACATTTGATAGGTTCATTTTGATCCTAGGCTCTATGTCGCTTTTGTGCTCTACTCTATGGTTGGTAGGTTGGGGTGACATTTGCAATATTTATTTGGAATTTAGTTGCAGGAATAATGTTTTATACCTTTTAGCACGTGATTGGTATTACCATTTAGACTCATTAATTCACTAAAAACATTCATACACCTTATTGATGACATTGGTTGTATAATCCCCTCATTTTAATAATCACAACAAAGTGAAAATTTGCACCATTATGAGATGTTCTATGATTCCATCAATGAATACTCAACATACGACTATGAATTGTATGATCTAGTCCAAATTTTGTGGTAATGGAAATGCAATATTTTGGTTAAGGAGAAAGTATTAATCCATGGTGATCATATATTTATTTGATTTATTAAACCTTAGAGTAGTTACAAAGTGCGAGGAAACTTAAATGGATAAGTAATAATTACTTGTAAAAGTTTCATTTAGTGAAAGCTTAACACCAATAATCATTTTGCAATTTGCTTGAATTTACCACTAGTCAATGCACTTTTTATACTCATCTTGGATACATGTGGTCATGACTATTTGTTTGGTAATGTTTTCATAAATGTGGATCAATTTTCGAATATATATATTCTAGCTCCATCAACTCATAAGGAAAATGAAACATCACACAAAACTCGCATTTCCTTTGCATGTGTGTGGGTTCTCTTTGGAATCCATTCATTTATAGACAAGTGTGTGACATCTTAAAGTAAACATCCAACAATTACAATCTATGACATGATAAACAACATATTTCTCAACGCTTTAAAGAAAGTGATAAAATGCAGTTACATATCCAAATTAAAAACACTTCAAAGAACTGCAAATGAATTTGAGACCTTTGTTGTGGTGTGGACCTTATAATATCCTCAAGTATATTAATGAAAATTCTTTTGAGTTAAAAATATGGAATGTTATAGGGTACCTAAGTCATATTGAACTGGAAGGACATATGGCTTGTTACCTGACTAAAATAACCTTATATCAATCACAGTAAATCCATTAACATGTATAACAAACCCGACCTCCTAAACCCTCTTAGACTGGTGGGATGTCAAATTTACACTTCCCTTAGGATTTAGATTTCAGGTTCCAAACCCATTTACACGACCTCTGTTCCTTATGGAGTACACGGGTACTTCTTCTACACAGCGTACAAAAGTGAAAAATCCACAAATTTTCACCATACATCCTCAATAATTCCATGGAGAAATGTCGCGACATAGACCAGGGAAAACATCCCTAATCATATGAATTTGAATCACTCAACCCATCTAAATAAATAGTCTATGACAAATCATACCCCTTTCCCATCAGAAAATCAGGTTACACAACCTATGCTTCGTTCTTGATGAAACTTCCCAACAACTCTAATCCCAACAAATATGACAGTCTTTGGGCTATGAAATCAACAACTCCGATCTATTTAGCACTTCCAACCATGTGATGGTTGATGCCTCGCTCATCCTCCATGTAACACATTGACAGTTGGGTCTACAACAATCTACAATTTTGGTCATATTAGGTTTCCATACCCATAGGTCAACGACTCTTATTCACCTGGAACTTCCACCATCAAAATGTGTCTACTCCCCACAATTGCGAGACTTATCGATCAATTATTCCAGATGAGATTTCTTTGATGGATCAAATGGTACTTGAATCCCCACATTTGAAGATTAGAGCTCATCCATATCTCCCAAATTATCAATATTAAACTGACACAACACTTCAACAAGAATCATTCTTTAGGATGGATCATCCCAGATCCAAGGGCTCAAGACATGTTGGCTTCCACACCAACATATATATGGTTTTTTTTCTCTCTCAAGATTTCAATATCAGTATTTCCACATCGGTAACTCTTTCTGCTCCCTTTCCCAGACTTTCTCGATCCCCATTCTCCTGACAGAATTATCTTCTTAATGCTCAGGGAATCTATGACCCAGATCTCATTGGCTCATCCTCTGATATATCAATTATTCATGTCCACCTAGGACTTCTCCCATCAAGAGTTCACTAAGACTTAGAATTTTGGGTTTTCCATAAGGTTTCACTTTATGATATAATTTCTCTCAGATCCTGGATCTTTGATGAATTATCAATATCTACTCCTTCCACCAAATCGACGATTATCATTTGTCTAGGTTTAAATAAAGGTTTTTAACAGGGTTATGAGTGATTTTTTGAATTAACAGTCCAACAGTCTTTCTAGGCATACTCCTACAAGGATTTAACTCAACTCCTTCATTCCATCAAACCAATTTCTAGAAAGTAAGAAACGTTCTACTCAAGTACCCAAATGAGGATTATATCCTACAAACTTTCCATTTCTAAAGATAGGGAAAATACAGGGTTTCATTTTATATTGGCCTTCTTCATACAATTATCACAGTCACTTTATTTAGTAATTAAAGGATATTCAATCACTCTATTTAACTTTGAATTTGACATTCATTCCTTACACTCAATCAACACACATGAACAGAACACAATTTGATAATATTAATAAACATTCAAGAGACATTACAGGTACAAACACTTGTTTGTTTAGTAATGTTTCCAACTAGCCAACTGATTGATGGGAAATGTCTTTCCACCCAATTGTAGTCTATGCTACACTTTTCCTTTTAATAAACATGCCACCCCCATGCAAGACCATGATACCAATAGAGGATTCTCTTAGTTGACTGCCAAGTCGAGGAATGGATCAAAAAGGTTACTATTCTTCACTCCACTGGAAATAGATAAAGTTTCCCTCTTCCCACTAAACTCATGGCCTCCATGGGTTTATCAGGTACCTTCCCAACTGGTTCTCCTCTACACAAGGGAGTCCCTTATTTGCTACATATTCCCTTAGTGACCTCCCATTATAAGTTTTGATTTCTTTCTAGTAAGTCGCGGTACTCTATTGCTCCATTCTGGATATGGATCTTCTATGTTCCAAGGTGATCATTCAATTATTGGGAAAGCTTCCTATTTTATTCAATAAACCTTCCTAGTATTCTATATCTCAGACATGTATGTGTGATATCGAGCTGCTCAAGCGAGTTACCATCTATTTGTGAGTCTACAAATCACCTATGTGTGTGAATTGGGAATTTGGGTGCATGTCTAGTCTTTGTGTATTTGCGTGATGTCTCTACATCTGCATTCTCTATATGTGTGTCCTCCTTTTTCTCTATTTTTTCCCTCTTCTTCTTCGTTCCTTCTTCCCTAGTGGAACATTCATGTATTCCTTAGGATCCCCATTGACTTATGTCAAAAGTAAGCCCTTAATGTCAGGCTCCTGAATCGAAAGGGAAAATCTTGCTTACTTGTGGTTGACTCTTCGGTCAACCCTTCACTCTTCCAAGTACCAAAATTAGATAGAAATTATAATTGCTCAACTACCAAACCCTATCATCATCAAAAGGTTACATGGGGTCAAGATAATACAGGTACGTTGGACAAGTTATGCATTTAATTTATGTAGGTGTAGGTTGGATGGTTGGCGAGCTTCCTAATTTCTTCAATAAAACATCTTAGTTCCACCTCTCCAGTCCCACTCATCGTATCATGGATAGTACTTCAAGTCTTCCTTCTTATTCAATTGTCTAGTGTTTTTCATTAACATAAACACAATTATGTGTTTCATTAATCACAATGCATGGAGTCCTAAACATAATTACAGTCACGGGAAAAAATCGGGTGTTACTTTCCCCACTTCCTTGAGGAAACATCGTCCTCTATGTTTTTCAACACCATATATACAAATTTATAGAGAAAATAGAAATGGGTATGCCATACTCATGGAATCTTCCAGTTCCCAAGTGGTCTCATCTGCTCCAAAGTGCTTCCATTGCACCTTAACCTGCATGATGGCTCGGTTCCAAAGTGATGTCTCTTTCTTGTACATAATGCATTGAGGATTGGCCTAGAATTCTCCCTCTTGTTCCACCTATATCATAGTCCAATCAATAATATGATTAGAATCATGAATACACTTCTTTAATAGATATACACGAAACACATTGTGAGCTCTAATAGTAGGTGGTAAGGAAAGTCTATATTCTATTGGTCCCAATCTTTCTAGGACTTAAAATGATCCATAATAGCAGGGTTCTAACTCGACACAAGTTCCCGTTCTTAGGGAGATATTCTTGGGTATCACCCTGATATACACATGATCTCCCACCTTAAATTCCTTATGGGTTCTCTTTCTATCCGCATAGATTTTCTATCTATCTTGGGATGCTTTTAAATTCTTCCTTATTCCAATCATTGTATATTATGTTTTTCTTAATAGGTATAGTCCAAGTTTGATCAGATCCATTGGATTGTCCAAACTAATTGGAACTCTTCATTTTATACCATAAATAGTCTCTCATAAGGGGATCATCTTCAACAATTCTTGATATCCTTGTTGTAGGAAAAGTATACCAGGGGTAGATATTATTCCCATTGTTTGAGATAATGTATGTCTTCCATCACTCTGTTCACCCTTTCATTCTAACCATTTTTCTGAGGATGGTAGGTCATGCTAAATGCTAATTTCATTCCCAGTCCTACAAACAATCCTTTCTAGAAATTCAATGTGAATTTCACATCTCTATCTGAAATAATGGTCTTGGGAATACCATGCAATCTGAAAAATCTCTTTCATGAAAGCATCAACAACAGATATAGATTTAAAAGTAGATTTAATTGGGATAAAGTGAGTTTCCTTACTTAATTTATCTACCACTACCATGATTACGTCATGTTTCTTAGTTGTCTTTGGAAAACCAGTGATAAAATCCATTGAGATTGTCTCCCACTTACATTCTAGGAATTTCAATGGTTGCAATAGTCCTTCAGGGTGCTTGTGTTCAACTTTGACTTGTTGACACTCCAAGCACTTTGTAATATGCTTAGCAATATCTCTCTTCATTCATGGATAGTAATAAAAATTCCTTACTATTGTTATCATCTTTTAATAAATAGAATGACTCACATAATGCCTCCGATGAAACTCATTCATAATGAGGTGATTCAGCTCTGCTAAATCAAGTACATATAGCATGTTATTATACAACAATATCTTATTTGTCATAAGTTGATACTCATACTTTTTCATGTTTGGATATTGTTGCAATCCTTCTTTCACTAGATTGAAAAACTTATCCTCTTGCAAGAGAGTTTTGATTATTTGTTTGATATCAGACTCACCTACACTTGTTGTTGCTAAGTGCATTGCCTACACACTTCGTCTGAGTGCATCTTCCACTCTGTTTTCCTTCCCTTTTATATGTTTGTTTTTGAAATAAAACTCACTAATTAGTGCCATCCATCTGGCCTATCTAGCATTCAACCTTGGATGATCAAACAAGTACTTCAGACTACAATTATTTTTCATCGGGACAAATCTCCTTCCCACCAAGTAATGCCTCCACATCTTCAACACATGCACAATTGTTGCAAGTTCCAAATCGTGGGTGACATATCACTTCTCATGTTCTTTCAACTTCCTTGATTCATAAAAATTCACATGTCCATGTTGCATGAAAAATCCACTAAATACTTGTTTGAAAGCATCAATGCAAACCAAGAAATCCTTCTTAGGGTTTGCAATGTTTAAAACAAGGGCATTGGTCATGATATGGTTGAGTTGCTAAAAATTGGCTTCACACTTTGTTGAACAATACAAAATTCTTCCATTTTCTTTGTAATGAGGTAATGGAATGAAAAATATTGGAAAATACCCTAATAAACCTTTTGTAATACCCAACTAATCCCATAAATGATCTTACCATAGTTAAATTTATAGGGGCTGGCCAATCCATGATTTCCCTGATCTTCTCGAAATCTACTACCACTCCCTTTGTTGAGATCTTGCGGCCCAAATACTGGATCTCTTTTTGGAAGAATTCACACTTGTTATATTTGGAATATATATGGTGATCTATCAGCACATTTAACACCAACTTAAGGTGTTATTGGTTCTCTTCCTTGGTCTTGGAATATACCAGGATATCAACAATGAATACTAGGACGAACTTATCCAAATATTTGATAAGAACATTGTTCATTAAACACATGAAGGTGGATGGTGCATTGGTAAGACCAAATGGCGCTACCACAAACTCATATTGTTTGTATCTCCTTCTAAAGGGTGTCTTGTGAATGTCTTCCTCTTTAATCTTGACTTGGTGATATCCAAATCTCAATTCAATTTTAGAGAAGATTGTAGTTCCTCTGAGTTGATTAAAAGGTTATCAATCCTAGGAAATGGATATTTTTTCTTGATGGTCATCTTGTTTAGTTTTTGGTAGTCAATACACAACTACAATGTACCTTCCTTTTTTCTTTACAAACAACGAAGGTGTTCCCCATGGGGATACACCTGGCATGATATACCCTTTATCCATCATTTTCTTCAATTGCACCTTTAACTCTACCAAGGTTGGTGTAGTCATCATGTAGGGTACTTTTGATGTTGGTAATACTTCAGGTAAAAGATATATTGATAAATAAAGATCTCACTTAGGATGACGTACAAGTACTTCCTTGGGAAATACATCCTTAAATTCCCACAACACTAGGTGATCCTCAATTTTCATCTCTTTACTTTCTGTTGCATTGAGAAATTGTATTGCATACAAGAGACACCCTTTGCAACTAAACTTCTTAAGCCACTACACTGATATCATATTAACTGACACACAATTTTCCATGCCTTATAACTCGCTCATGCTACCTTATTCATGTTCACATTCTAAGGTCTTGTCATAGAAATTTAGTCTTTCCTTATGGGAAACTAACTAGTCCATGCCTAACAACACATCATATGATCATAAGAGTAGGATATTTAATGATTCTTGAGTGTGCAACCCATTCATTTAAAATGGACATGCCTTTATTACCTCTACTACTTTTCTCTTAGTTCATGTGGCTAACTGAACCAACCATGCTTTTGCATGTTTATTTCTCTATAAATAACATGCTTCAACAACTTGAGGTGAAACATAGCTAAGGTTAGAACCAAGGTCAATAAAAATAGAAATAGGTTTCTTGGAAATTATACCTTCCAAATTCACCATAGAAACTTGGTGGTTTTCTTGTCGATTTTGAATAGTTGGATATATCCTCGGAACACTTCTAGCCACATCATTAACCATAGTAGCCTCTTGAACATGGTATTTTTTTTTTTCTTATTTCATGTGAGGGAAATATCTAAACATATGTGCCTCTCCACAACCCCAACATTGTATAGGTCCTTTCTTCTTCTCCTCTACTTTCTCTCTTACCTACTCTATTGATCTAATTCCACTCTGAGATGGGAATTTTTGTTGGTGCACACTTCTACTCAGATGACCAAACTCAACACATTTCTTTGGATTATTATATTGGGATTGTTTAAATCCATTCCTTTGAAATCCATCTTTATCCTTTCTCTTCTAATTTTTAAGAGGTTAATTCCTATGCTTGGATTGATCATAACAATACTTAGACTTCCTAATGATATCCTCCAAATTCTTAGGCTCAACAAACTCAATTTTATCCTAATAGGACTATGGAAATCTGTTGAGGAAGTGTTGTATCCTTTATTTATCATCCTTGAGGTAAGGGAGATACCTCAACATATCTAAGAACCTCTTGGCATAATAATACATGGTAAGTGGCCCAAACTTATGTTCATGGAACTCTTTAATATTACCATCAAATTATTTCTCAGATAGATATCTTTCTTGAAATATTTCTCAAATTTCTTGTAAGTCATCTTGATTTCTTTCAATCCCTTAACTTTGTTAAGGTCCTCCCACCATATGGAAGCTCCTCTATTCATATTGAAAATGATTATCTTTTCATTTTTATCTTAAGAGTAATTTTGTACTTGAAAATACTTCCTTAGTCCCACTAGTCAAGCCTCGACTTCTTCTCCTTTATTGATTTTTCCATCATAGGTAGGTGGTTTATCCTTCTTGAACTCTTCTATAGGATAACTCTAAGAGTGACTCTTTTTCTTATTCTTGGGAACACTTGACCTAGTGTCACTACTGGACAATTCCTATGTGGTGGTCTTCCCACTAGACGACTCTATGGAAGTACCTCCACTAGCTATTATTCTCTTTACATCATAATTCCTATTCCTGTAAGAACTTCTTCCCATATTGCTATGATATGTCCCATGCTTCTGTACATATCAAGGGATCTTCAATTTCTCATATTGTTGTAGTCACACATTACTAATGGTCGGACCTTTCTGCAAGTGCTTCTGGATCTCAGACAAACTTTTCAGTAACAATGCATTCAACTCTACTTGCTTGACTTGAGCTCTCATGAGCCTTTCATTGTCTACTTTCAAACTTCTTATCGTGGCTACCAAATATGGAGGAGTTTTTCTAGTTCTCCTTCCATTAGATTCTTCATCTCAAAAATGTGAGGCATCCTCCATACTATGTTGCACCATCCACTTCTATTCCCTTTTAGTATGTCCTATGTGTTGAAATAATGAAGTCGTATTATCCATTGCATTAAAAATTGTTGGCATAAAATTATCATCCTTGTCAAACATCAGTCTTCTTTGACAATATATAGCCATGAATCCATTCATTTTTATCATTCTTTCTCAAAACAACTATTAGTAGTCATAGTTAAACCATCAAAATAAATCATATACTTCTACATATAAAAAAAAATTAAACAACATGCGGCCTTGGCGATCCATTCAAGCCTAGAGTTTGAACTCTTCTCTGATACCAATCTATAAAACATATGACTCCCTAAACCCTCCTAGGCTAGTAGGATGTTAAATTTCCACTTTTCGTATGCTTTAGGTTTCGATTTCCACACCCCTTTACATGACCTTTGTCCCTCATGGTGCACACAAGGACTTCTTTTGCACAACATACAAAAGTGACAAATCCACAATTTCTCGCCATACATCACTCAACAATTCCATGGTGAAATGTTGTGACAAAGACCAATGACAACATCCCTGATCAAATGGATCAGACTCAATCAACCCATCCAAATTGATAGTCTACGGTGAATTGGGCCCTTTCCCATGGGAAAATTAGGTTACACAACCCATGCTTTGTTCCCAATGAAACTTCTCAACATATCTGAAATTTGGGCTATGAAATCAATGACCCCGATCTATTCGACACTTCCAACCATGTTACTATTGATGCCCCACTCATCCTCCATGTAACACATTGACAGGTGGGGTCTACAACAATACACAATTGTGGTTGTATCGAGCTACCATACCTATAGGTCCACCACTCCTATTCACTTGGAACTTCCACCATCAAAATGTGTCAACTCTCCATGATTGTGAGACTTGTTGATTAGTTCTTACCGATGAGAGTTCTATGATGGATTCAATAGTCCTTAGATCCCCGCATTTGATTATTTGAGCTCATTCGGATCTCCCAACTTATCGGTATATAACCGGCACACCAATTCAACAAGAATCCTTCTTCGGGATGGATCGTCCCATATCCAAAGGCTCAGGACCCATTGTTGGCAGCCAATTAACTTTTTCCCATTGTCTTATAAGCTGCCTACACCTATGTCTTGAAGACATCAATTTTTTTCGTCGCATTTTTCAAATAGACGACATTTTCATTTCTTGCGACGTTTACACTTTTGTCTTCGTTAAGTTTTCACGACTGTAAGCGTGAAAACTTCTCCTTTCGAGGTCACATTTCGATCACTATCTGAACTGTCATGATCTTTTTATCGTTATGTGGCTGGAAGGACTTTCAAACTGTGCTCATTGGACATTCTTATATTGACTGCATAACTTGATTTTATTGAGTTTGTTAGGCATTGAGCATTTGGATTTACACTTTATATGATTTTCCTGATCATTGATTCTATGGAAATACATAGGGGTTTTGATTAAATTTTTTATATTTATATATGATTTAATCCTTATGTTAATATTTTCATAAATCTTGGCTGATCGACTATATGAATACCATTTGGCACTTTTATTAAACTTTTGATTATATACATTGGCACATAGTTGAGTTTGGTATGGATTTCAATTTAACTGTTGGGTGGATTAATAAAATCTTGGTATAACGTTGATCGCGCATGCACTTTCATTAATCGGCCAAATAATATGACTTTTCACTATGCTATAATGGTTGAATTACTATGTAAATTGGCGGTTGTACTACGCCATAATTGTTATGCATGGCAGTGAATAACTCCACCACCTTCGCATGCGCACATTTATGCTTACCCCTTTTGGCTCGTTCATTGCTGTTGGTTCGGGTAGCTCTGTTACTGTGTGTGTTGGTGAATTTGAACCCTTCCCTTACCGTGCATTCAGTTCCATGGCACCAGTCATGAGAGTTGAGCCAAATGGCCATCAAGCACTGTTAATGTTTGACAATGCCCGCCAACATTTGGCAGACAGTGGATGGCTTGCCTTCGTGAAATGATTTGAGGTTTTTAACCTCTGTGTAGCGTGAAAGTTCGCTTCAACCTACGATGGCTGTAGAGCCAAGGTCGGAGATGTTCAATTGGAGGTCGACAAGAATTTCATCAGTGCTGCAACAGGGTTGCCGAGCCAAGGTCAGCGTTGGTTCAAGAATTGCAAGGTTGAGGAAGTGCCATGGACACTGTTGTTCCTCTCACGCAAAGTCACCTCTTGTGACAAAGGTTTGACCGTCTCTACACTCAAACCTCGTTGGCGGGATACCTTGATGATAGTTAAGCAGTTTATCACCTGCGAAGGTCGATACGGGTTAGTTTTCCTCTACCACCTGCGTTTACTTATGAATTTCATGGGGTATTCTTTGAATATACCCTTCTATCTTCATCGCAGCTTGTTTAAAATGTCCAAAAGGTTTAAGAGGCAAAAGGCCGACAACAACATTTTCCATCATGGGCTTATTAAGCTCATCGTTGTCTATCATTTGAATTTGCATGGCGATAGTTGGAGGGCTTTCATCGCCCGTAATGGTTTCGAGGATGTGAACCCTGTCCCCGTGGACAAACCTGTGGTAATTGAAGCCAAGGCCGAGCCACCTGTTCCCTTGCATGTCCTATTGCCTAAGCCCTCGACCGACCCTCCTATCGACTTACATAACACTGTGACTAAGAATGCGGAGGCCATTAAGAAGCCTGTGAGCCAAAACCCCAAGGCAAACCTTACGGCTAATTCCAAAGGGAAAAGGAATGCCTGGCTCATTTCGAGAATGGCCAAGAACAAGCCAAAACCCTCAGCCGAGTCTAAACCTATTGTTCTGAGCGAGGATTCCGATTCTGATGTTGAGCATTTTCTGGCCAGTGAATATCCCTATTCGCAAGGTTTATGTGCAGAGCCTCCTTATGATTTTGTGTCAAATCTACCTCCCTGTCTGAGGAATGACCCTAGCTATCCCAGCATTAAAATTCTTAACGAGACCCTCAGTCATACTACCAAACCCTCGTCTGTTCATGCAAACCCTACACAGCTGCCCTGTGACCAATGCGGCCTATGGTTAGAGCGATATTATAGTGATGTTCCTATACTCCAATCAAAGATTCAGTCATTGGAAGACCAGATTGCACTACTAACCAGTCAAAAGGCCAAGCTCCAAGCGATGGATAAAAAGAAAAAGACAACTGGCTCCATATTGTTTAAAAACGTGGAATCAACCACGGGTGTTGTAAATTCCAAGCTGGCATAATCAAGTAGCCTCGTCGCTACACAGGTATGGTTTTGATATCATTTTGTTTCATTTTATCTAGTTTGCTATAATGATTTGTATTCGGTTTTTAAATAGCCTGATCAATTATCCAACTGCCTCTATCATTCGATGATCATCCTGTACATGGCTTTGTTTTGATTAAAATAGAAAGAGTTTCGATTTCATATACGATCTGCTCATAGATTTTGAATGATTATTCGTTTGGATTTCGTTTGCTAAGTTTGTTTGAGTGAAACAATGAAAGTAATGGTGTGTTTTTTATTCAATTCGTTCTGCATCCAATAGGAAGTTTTTATGCTTAATTTAGAAAACGATTTTGCTCGGATTCGATTTTGTTATCATTGGTATGCTATGATTGGTAAATGTTTTCGGGAAGACACTTGTTACGATGTTGTGTCATGTGATAATCTATCTATTGATTGTTTCCAAGTCAAGGAAACGACTCTGTCTCTTTGATGAAAACATTACGCTCAAATAACATTCACACCCGAATTGGAAATGAACCCGAATCATATTAATTATGTGAAAATCGTAGCTAATCGATTCGCTCTTATTCTAATTTGGCAAGTTTTCCCTATGAGTCAAGTTCAGATTATAATTGATGCTCTGTATTTTAAATTTGTGTAATGAATCAGTCAAACCCTGACACAATTCATTTGATCGAAATGATTTTGATCAAAATTAATCGATCCTATTTGCTTACAGTGCAATGATCAACGATCAAAATCTATAACAAACCCTGTTTGAATAATCCTGTTATGATTTTGTTATCGTTTGGATTTGTTCACAACCTAAATCGCTTGCTATATTGTTATCGTGATAATCTTGTTCGATTCACATGTGTAATGATGTATTTGCGATTTGTTCTATTTTCAATTGAATATCAAAACAATATTATAACATATGGATTCTATTTGTTGGGAAATGATTACAATTCTGTTTCATATGATTTCATTTACTCAATTTATGACTGTAATCGAAACAGAGTATTGCTATCTCTGTACTCGGTTAATGATGTGGATCCTGTTTGAGTTCATAATAGAATATCGTTTTCAATTCATGATTCATTTTCAAATGATTGTTGGATGAAAATTCAATAGAAATTCTTAAAAGATTTGATTTAATTTCAATTCTGATTTTGTATCTTATTTTAGACTAGCTACAGAATCAGGTCATTCTGTAGCTAAGTCTGTAGAATCAAATTTTTATTGTTTTGTTCATAAAAGATCTTTCTAATTTGTTCATTTGTGTCCTTTTCAGGTGAATTCGAATTTCATGGGACTTGATGGATAGTTTAGAGGATATTTGAAATATTTTGGTTTCATTTTAGTTTCTTAGTTTAGTTGATCTTGGGAATATCTTCCCAGATTATGTAAATAGTTTGATAATTTCCACAGGGAGGTTTTACACTGTGGAAAAAATTATAAATACTCATTAGTTTTTGTAATAAGATCATCCTCATTCCTGGGAGAACAAGGATATGGAATTTTAATACAGACTGAGACAGACATTGATGTTCTGTTACAGCTTTAGCTTTTCATAATATCAATATTTTGTTTCATGTTTATGTGTATCAATTTGCATTTGGTTAATGACTACTTTAGCTATCTTAGTATTTTGAAAACGATATGATTTAATCAATATAATCCATATCTGATTTCTTCCAATTATTTAAAAACACAACAATTACTTGATTCAGTTTATGAACGACAGATTTCTCTTCTTCGTGGATTGAATGATTTATGTATAAGTTTTTGCATAACAGGTTTACCTAATTGCAGAGATTTATAAATCTTATAATTGTTATGATTTTTTATGTCTTGTTTGTCCTGTAAACCAACTTAAAGAGCATTGCAGCGTATCGTTTACGAGAAGCTTCTGGATTATTTGGTGCGAGTTTCCTTCCTCCGATCAGCTTCGAAGTCATCAAACACAAGACAAACATGGAGCGCTTCCAGGTCAGTTTGTTGTTTATTCGCTTAGTTTATTTATTAGTAGTTTAGTTTAGATATAAGTTTAGTTAGATACAGTTAATATATTAGGTTGTTTAATTTCAGTAACTTTTATCTCCTTTTCATAAAATCATAAAGTCAACAAAAAATATCTTTCTCTGTCCTAGGGCAGAAAGTAAATGAATTTTTCAGGTTTTATTCAAATCTGTAAGTTGTAGATAATTGTACATTTTGTGAATAAACAATATTTCTGTTAGTAGTTAGATATTTAGATAGTTAGAGTTAGTATAATATTAGTTAGTAAATTATATATAATAGTTAGTTTAGTATTTTTTTTTCGTTTCTTTTAGTTAGATTAGGTTAGTTGTTTAATAGTTAGTTTTAGTTTAGTTTAGTTTGTTTTATTTAGTTTAGTTTAGTTTGTTTTATTTAGTTTTAGTTAGTTTGTTTTAATAGTAGTTTTATGTTAGATTAGTTAGTTTAGATTAGTTTTCTCTTTGGTTTTCTTAGGACCTTAGATCAGCTAACATAGCCACTAAACCCTGTTGATTAAGGTTGGTTGTCATTGATGTCAACTCTTGAAGAAAGACCCATAGCACAAAGTTTTGGGTAATGGACCCAATAGTGTTTGATGTAAATATGACTCATTATTTTTTGTCATGGTTGATAAGAAGTAAATATGGATGAACTCCAAAGTGGTCCCCTTATGGTGAAATCCCTCACGGGAAGACGCTTTGTGGAGTAAGAGAACCCATGCTTAATTATGGAATAATGAGATGAAGGAAAGTGAATTTGTCAGGGAAAATATCCTATATGGATAGTTCTTGTCATTTCATTTCTGGTGGTATGTGGAACGTCACATAATTCCTCACGGTTAGAGAGTTATGGCCATGAGAAGTTGGAGACCCTAGGTTTGGGTAATGGACCCAAGATTGTTTGATGGGTAACGGTATGAGTTATGATATATTTTCAGATAATACTATTATATATGGATAGTACATGTCATTCCATTTCTAGTGGTATGTAGAACATCACATAACTCCTCATGGTTTGAGAGTTATGGCCTTACGAAGTTGGAGGACCCTCATATGTCATCTAGAAGCCCCAAAAGGTCAAAGTAATCAAAGTGGTTTAAGAGATTTTAAAAGGAAAACAATAAAGTGAAGTGATGAGTGTATTATAATTAAAAGTGAATACAAAATAAATTATTTCAATAATAATTTTAATAGATAAATTAGAAGTGGACCCAACCCTAAAATAAGGAAAGTGGGGCCAAGTGACCTAGAATATGTTTTTAAGGAAGCTACTTAGAGAGTATAAATAAGAGGCAAGGCTCTCTCATTTGAATCACACTTGAGCATATTGAATATCTATATGTGTCTGAGGTTTAAAAATGATATCTTAGCCAAAATTCTGAGGAAAGTGAAGAAAAGAAGGCCGAAATGCAAGGAAGGATAAATTCTTTTGATGGTGCTTTCTAAGGTATGTTTTTTTCAGGTCATCTCACCATTTTCGCTATAACTTTTTTTCTATAATGATTCAGATCCTAAAATTTCTATGCAAGTGAGAAAACACATCCAAGTATCTTTGGTTCAAAATTCAGCTTATGGGTCGTTTTATTTTTGGAGTTACACTCTGTGGAAAATAGGGTTTGTGTCCAGTCCTGAAACTAGTCAAAATCAGGTGTTTCGGGTAAAAACGTCATAAATTCTTCATAACAGATCCAAATTAAGTGAGAAAAAATGTGTTGGTTAGGGTATAGTCTGTAGTAGTTTTTCAAATATTTTGTTCGGGGCACTCTCTACAAGGTCGCTCTCTAGAATAAGCCAGAATTAAGCAAGGTATGTCATTTTTGCTATAACTCCTTTTCTGAGAGGTTCCAAGCAGTGCCACTTGGAGGAATTGCATAAAACACACTAAAGAACATTGTGTATCAGTTTTAGATCTTTATATATTACAGGTTCAAAGTTATGATTACTTCAAGTTAGTGTTGTTGACTAATCCAAAACTAGGCATGTGAGACTAAAAACAAGTTTGATGAAAATGCTAGTCTTTTGTTTTTAAAAGTTAAGGAAGGTTTGTAGGAATGTGATCATATACACCAGGTCTATTACAAAGGTACAAATCAGATTTGGATGATGAAATTGATGAGGAATTTTTTTTGAGGTTGGTGCATGGTTGATGCACTTGTTTAAGGTATAGGTTGATTACAGGTTGGTGCATGGTTGATGCACTTTTTTATGGTATAGGTTTATTACAGGTTGATTACAGGTTGATTACAGGTTGATTCATGGTTCATACTTATTGGTACAGGTTGATGCATGGTTCATACTTATTGGTACAGGTTTACAGCAGTATATTTCACAGTGATAGTGTGATAGTGGTTCCATCATTCTACTTCTACTTCAGGGTGGCAAGACAGGGCAAGGAAAGGTGGTTGTAGCCACCTTCCGGTTGTAGCCGGAGAACATTGGGGGTTGTAGCCTCCTTCTGGTTGTAGCCAGATATTTTGGGAGTTGGAGCTTCCCTCAGGTTGTAGCCTGAGAATTTAGGAGGTTGGAGCCTCCTTCCAGTTGCAGCTGGAAAACAAAGGAAGTTGGTGCTTCCAATGAATGTAATTCTTCAAGACATATAAGAAAAATCATTCCGTTGTTTTCTGCCGATTTGGGTTTCCACATAAAACACTGGTGTACTATGCATGTGTGTGATTGTTTATTTATTACTGCTCATTATTGGATAATAATTTTACATTGATATAACACTTGAAGAAAAAGGATTATAATTACGTTATTACTGATTCACCCCCCCTCTCAGTAATCCAACAATTGGTATCAGAGCAGGTTCCTTCAGAAATCAGTTTAACCATTGAAAGGTAGATCATGGAGAGTACCAACTCATATAAAAATGGAATACCACAGTTTGATGGACAAAAGTATGTTTTTTGGAGCATAAGGATGAAGGCATATATACAGGCACATGGATTTGAAATTTGGCAATCAATTGTAGATGGATACACAGCACCAGCAGTTCCACCAACAAGTGAAAAAGCAGTGAAACTCGGTGAGAATAATTCCAAAGCCATAAATGCACTTTTGAATGGTCTCAGTGATACGGTATTCACCAAAGTTTCACATTGTAAATCTGCTAAAGAGATTTGGGACAAGCTTCGAAATATTTACGAAGGAGATTCAAAAGTCAAAATAGCAAAGCTTCAAACTTACAGAGGTCAGTTCGAACAACTAAAACTGAAGGAAGATGAAGATATCGCAGCCTACTTCTTACGAGTCGATGAAACAGTGAATGCAATCATATGATTGGGAGAAGAAATCGAAGAATCTGTAATTGTTCAAAAGGTACTAAGATCTCTTCCTATGAGATTCAACCCTAAGATATCAGCACTAGAAGAATGATCGGATCTAAACTAAATAAGCATGGATGAATTGCATGGAATCTTCACAGCATATGAGATGAGAACTGAACAGGAAAATCTAGATGTAAAAGAAGCAGCCTTCAAAGCATTCAAAATATCAAAGCAAAAGAAAAAGGAACAAGAAGAATATAGTAGCAACAACGACGTCTCGGAAGATGATGAAGAAGTGGCCAACTTTGTCAAAAGACTGAACAAGGGAACCAACGGTAGGTACAGAGGTAAGATTCCTTTAATTTGTTTTAATTGTGATGGTATTGGTCATTTTGCTAACAAATGTCCTCATAAGAAAAATAGAAATGATGAAGGTTACTCAAAAGGTAGACAAACATATAAAGGTAAAAGAACTACAAAGAAAATTTTCAAGAAAAAATTTTGCACCAAAGAAGACATCTCATCATCAGATGAAGATGAAGTCAGTGACAGTGAAGCAGGGAGAGTTCTATTCATGGAAGTAGAAGACTCTGATAAAGAAGACTCCGAAGAAGAATATGAAGAAACATATGAAGAAGAAATTGAAGAGGCGGAATTTGAATTCCGAGAAGAATTAATGAGTGTCATAGAAGTTGTCAGAAGAGAAAAGAAGAAAAACAAGAAACTACAAGCAGAACTAGATAAGAAAAAAGACACTCAAGAACTAGAACAAATGATTACAAAATTGAAGGTTCAAATAGAAGAAGATAAAAGAATTGAAGAAGCACTCAAAGAATAGCTAGAAGGAAAGGACATGATCATTGGAAACCTGGAAGCAGAGATAGTCACACTAAGAAAGGATATTCAAAAGAAAAATTTGCAGAATAGCTCAAAAGTTCTGGATGACATTATTAGCAGTCAAAAATCTTATCTTGACAAGTCTGGACTTGGATACAATCAAACAGAAAAGGGATCAATCTCCAAAACAACAGAGAAAGAAACAAATCCAAAAAGTTATGCAGAAACAATCAAAGGGGATAAAAAGATATACAAGGAAGATTACAGGGACACTCCTCCACCGAGAAGATTCAGATTTCAGAATCAACAACAGACAGACATGCCTCAAGAAGAAGAAGGATTCATAAGAGCACCTCCTTTCATAAGATCTTCAACTACCAGGTATCAAACTATA
>JASDQU010101530.1:344047-374546 GCA_032191745.1 Picea mariana
ATATATATATATATATATATATATATATATATATATATATATATATATATATATATATATATAAGATCCAGATGGGGTTTCCATAAGTGTTTTTTGAGTTAGGTTTTCCGCAAGAATTTTCTCGGGTTTCAATGAATTGTTTTCTCTCTACTCTCCTCAACTAAGCTCCCCAACCACCACCACCAACCCCCATGTTTTTCCCCAATGGATAATGATGAGAAAATTTTGGATTATTCTGACAACCCCCTAACGACATCTGAATATGAGCCTCTCCGTCAACTTTCCCTAGCCGAGATATCCTGCGAGATTCCCTGGAAGCAGAAACGATTAAGGTTTTGCAAGATATTTCCTCAAAGTTGAAAGGTTCATCGTCCCCCCCCCCACTCTTCCCCCACCGCCACCCCTCACCAGAACCCCAAAAAACATCGTGTAGTGCCTCAAAATGGTTCCAAAAGGTCCCAGATCCCAATTTTCCAAATTGAGACCCACTAAAAAAACCCTACAAGTTGATTCCTCCTATTTTTTTCACTCTAAAAGCATCAAGATAAATGTCAAATAATATAATGATCCAATTTAGATCAAAGAGAAAAAAATCATATTAAATTTTGACCTATTTATACATGGATATTGGCTTCTATTCCACAAGCCCAACCAAATTTGAGTGTGTTGATCAAACAATAGTGTATGGAGGATAAATTGTGTCAGAAGGAAATACTACCTTGGGGTGCAAATATGACACATTGTAAGTTCACTAAATTTAACATCATCACGTTGAAATCTGAATTTTTCTATTGTCAAAATAATTTCATCATAACTACCTCGCAATTCCCACTTGTTGGTCTATCATTTAAATTCTGACACACTTTGGAGACTATGTGGCACTTTTATAAATAATCATTTTTCTACAATTAGATCAATATTCCAACATCGCACTAACATCCTTCAAACCATCATAGTGGCCATGTGTCATTCTGGATGGCAAGCACATTTTGTGGCATGCCATCATTCTTTCAACACCAAATCAAAATTCTTCTAGCCATCATAGTGGCCACATGTCATTTTCATTCTGATGGGCATGCACAAAATTGTTCTCAAAGAGTTGTTGGATATTTTCTATGGTGCAACATGTATGGAAATGGATGTTGGGAAATACTCTATTTATTTTCCTAAATGTGATGCGGGCCTATCGGTCAAATTATATGCTAATTATCATTAGATTTTATCATCAACCTAAGGGATCGTAAGCTTATGAGAAGAAGGAAAGGGAAATGAAAATATTGGGACAAGGATGGAGATCTTAAACAATTATCTGACCTATGGAAATAAACACATTCAAAATGAATAATCCAAGTCACAAGGAATGTGAGACATTGGGTAACAAGGTAGTGCTCTGTTGGCACAAGCTATAATATTTCATTCAAATGAGGTTGAATGTTTGTGCAAGCAATTATTAGAGAAAATCTTATAAATGAATCCTTCTCCCATGATTAAGAAAACACTCAAGAAGGGTTTTAAGAGAGAGATAAATTATTCACTCACTACTGAAGGGACAAACTCCATTAGGTAACAGTGCAGGATTTTAATGGAACCAATGATGTGTATTTCACTATGAGGTTCATAGTGTTCGCATAAAAAAACAAACCGAATCTTATTGTCCAATCTCCAATGAATCCTATCGTTATTAAAATAATATAACTGCAAAGGAATACAAAGAAAGGGATGAGGACTAGTCCATTCACACTCACACAATATTGTCATCAAAACATTATTAACTGTTCTATCTAAAAGACATGTGCAACAGTGATAAAACAAGACCAATGCCAAGCACTGTAAATATTCAAACCAAAACAGAGTTGGTATGCATATTCATATTACGAATGGAATATCCCTACAAGCCAGAGTACACACACATTGTAACCAGTTGTAGTCTCAGCATATAATATCAATCTGGATTATAATTATAACAAGGATGCAAAGCATCTACAGTAATCATACATTGACAATTGAACACTAATAAAAATTGTAGAACTTGCAAACCAAAAAAAATAATAAAACTGTTACATATATTGCTATTGAACAAGAAGGCAATGAGAATCGAACTGGTGGGCCCTCCCAGTTGGTCTCTCGTTGCTAAGAGACACTACATCACTAATAAATTAATAATACCGCATAGAATCTTGAACACTAGCTCTTCTTACTAATAAAAAATTGAGTTACATCATCATCAAGTCTGAGGCAAAAGTTTAATGCTTGTTTCTCTGTCTAACACTATTCTCTATTACTCTCCAAGTTACCCTATTACAATGTCAATCCTCTTCTTTTATACATATAATGTGATCCCAAAGTGGGAAAGATGATTTGGAATAATCCCATGCTCCACGTATGGCCGAATCGACATGAATAACAGAGTGGTTCAAAATAGCATGATTCAGGTACAACAATAACAAAATTACACAATGAAATCACTGCCATGATATCCTTATGACATAGTGATGCAGGAGCATATACACTTCATCAAGCGGGCCAGCGCGTGGAGTAAAGGACATACGGCTGGATAGCGCCAGCACATACATTTTTGAATTTGCTTTGAAGATTGTTGCGTCGTCATTTGAATGCTTTCATTCATATGAAGCGCACTTGTATTGTAATATATATAAGAAGGCATTTAATAGTTTTAATGTTGTTAGATAGGAATTAACTATAGATTAGACAGTTTTACTTTCGAGAGGGAAAATGGAATATAGGCACCCTCCTTTGTACATTGTGATTCATTCTGGATTATTCAGCATTAGCAAGAGAGAGCAGAGCAGAGAGCCTGTGAAGAAACCCCATGTACAGATATTGAATTAATAGGAACAGCTTTGATTCAATTTCATGGATGTGTTTGATCTCTGTGTGTTGTTGATATTATGCTTTTGCATACTTGCTTCTTTTTATGCTTATCTTCTATATGCTGCGTATGTGATTACATATCAGGTTCGTAACCTGAGGGAATGAGAGAATAAGCTCAGATTGTTTCACTGTTTGAACCAGGAGATTCCTGCATCGAGTGCAATCGAATTCCTCCGCATAGAGTGTGTTGAGGAGGTTCAATAGTGTAGCTCTTATTCTCGTCGACCAAAATTGTGTTGGGTTATTCGAGCCGTGCAGGAGAAGTGCAGGTCGGATTTTAGTCTCAGTAGCAATCCTGAGAATAGAGAAGCCGGGGTTGCTGTGAGGGGGAGGCGCAGAACCTGGAAGGCTTCAAGTACTGTTGAGAGTAGTTGAAGGTTGAGCACAAGGAGTGTGTGCAAACACTCTGAGGAAGTGCGAGTTGGGAAAAGCACAGGAGGGATAACCTCTTTGCTTCAGTCGCATAAGACGAAGCCGGGGGAGCGGAGAACTCTTCAAGAGGAAGAGAATCGACGACTTGAAGCTGTTGAGCAGAATCACGAAATCCCGCCAGTCGTCAGATCATACGGAGTTGCGCAGGGTTTAAGCCCAGCGAGCAGAGGAGGAGTCATCGGGATATTGGCGATATCGGGGTTTCATAAGGTAAGAGAATCAAAGCCTTGAAAGTCTCGAAATCCCGAGAAAGGATCTCAACCGTTGACCGGTAGAACACATGTCAAGGAGCAAGGGAGTGTCGGGGTTCAGTCCATCGGGATATCGGTGTTTCCGAGGATGTAGAAACCTCGCATCAAGAAATCGCGATCCGTGATTTCCCGACGATCGTTTTGGATCGTTCATCATCAAGGACACGTGGCGGAAGATCTTGGCGAGTCGACGTTTGGAGGCATCAGGGTTTCCAAGGTTGTGAAATGCTTGCATATTGAAATTGCGATCGGCGATTTCCTGATCTAATCGGAACCGTTGATTTGCTGGGACACGCATCGAAGGATCCCTAGAAATCGGGATTCGGCGATTCGGGGTTCACGGAGGTGAGAGTTTTGAACTCGTTGAAATCGCGATCAGCAAATTCCCGAATCAACTGGAGTCGTCGATCAGAACGGGGAAACGTGGCGCAAGATCCTGAGGAGTCGGGGTTCGGGGTTTTGCAAGGACTGTGACCTTGTGCATCAGGAAACGCGAATTCTTGAATCGCGATTTCCCGACAGTGCAAGTGAAAGACAGGTGTCAAGGCGTTAAGCCATATGAGGAGGCGTTGACAAGTGGCGTCGACTCGGAGTTCGGGGATCGAAGATTTGGGGGACGAGTGAATCACAGTATCATATTTTCCGATTTCCCGATAAGGAAGGAACGTTGACCTGTTGATCATCGGAGTTCGGGGTTTGGAGCTACATGCGAATCGTGCTCGCGTGAACCGCGAACTCCCGAAGCGCGATTTCCCGATTTCCGAAAGGGAGATCACCGAGAAGGAGAGTTGTGGGTGGAGAGCACTCCCGAGAGGAGTGGAAGAGTACTTTGATTCTTAGGGCCAGAGTTTAGAGAAGGTCCTGGGTAAGGGTGACCGTGCCGTCGAAGGGCCGGTTGCCGTCACATAGATATGCATTCAAGGATATAAATATTGTACCATATCATGCCCTAAATCGCATTAAGCATACCAACGATGTCTATGTTAACTTGCTATTCGAATACCTAAATTTGTGTGCTCCTCAATATTTGATTCTCGAAGGTCGTGGGTTCCAAAGCTTGTCGACTCAATCATAAACAAAACCCATATCTTAGTTTGAGTGTATAATAGTTGTTGATGTGTCAATCATTAACATGTAATTGCTAGTTGGTGCAAGATCCCATGTACGTTGCAGGATTTGTGCTTGAACAAAATATCATCAATAATAATCAATTAATCAACCTTCCTAAGTTATCCAATTAATGGAAAAAAAAGTCACTTTTTTGCATAATCATACCTTAATGGCCTTAGATACCTATTCTACCAAAACTCATATACAATTGTGATGATGAGGATAAAAGTAAGGAAAAAATGAATTTTAAATGAATAGAGGAGGGGTTTCTACTAGCAATTAAATCATCAATTTTGGAGGTCCAACAGCCCCCCATGACGAGGTTTTCGTACGTCCTCATACAAACAAGATTGATGTTCAAGTAAAAAAAATCCTATAACAAAAACTACTCTATTATTTGTCGATGGAAATGCTAATAGTGGGCTTCCTATCCCTCTCTTCCCTGAGTTGTCTTTCCAAATTTTTGGTGCGCCTTGTCAATAGATGACCCTGTGTGTGCCATCTCTTGACACTCCTGAATAATGGTTTGTTCCTATTTACCAATTTCTCATTTGCTGTCTCCAGCTGAGCATATCTCTCTCTGAGAACAACATTTTCATTCTTCACATATTTATCCATTATTTCAAATTCTTTAATTTTTCCCTTTAATTATGTGATCTTCTTACTCTCTATGAGAGGTGACCTTATGGTGTTATTTTAGGACATCATGGGTTGTGATGGATAACTGTAATCTACATTATCCTTAAATACGTCAATTAGTGATATTTCTTCATCTACCAACTTTGGTTCATACCTCTCATCCTTCATTTTCTTGGCTTGGGATTTAGAACTCACTTTATGTTGTGTTTCATTGTGCCCTTGTGGAATTTATTCATCAAATAAAAGGTCTATATTATGTTGATTAGGAAGGATTGGTGTTGGCACTTTTTCATTCTACTTCTTGACTCCTTGTTTGGCCATACTATGGGTGAATGGTTGTCGTGGAGGCACTACAGTATTGACTGTTGGCTTATCTTTTCTTGGAAAGGGTTTCCTTTTCTTATCTCGAGTGCCAATAGTGAATCTCTCAGCTCCATGGGAGCTGAGGTATTCACTTTCATTGATATTGATCTTATTTCTCTCAAGGATATGAGTGACTTCATAAGGCAAGTCAACCAACTTGATCCCTACTTCAGCAAACCCATTTCTAACTAGGAAGGAATACCAATTGTCATTGTGTTTCCTTACTTCCTTTACAAGTAGTATTAAAATTATATCATGATGATATAGGTTGTTTTTCAAGTTTTTGGGATTATGTTGGACATATTTGGCCATTTTCCCAAGACTCTTGAAAAAATAAAAAGGAAAATTAATTTTGTTTCCGGCTCAAAATGAAGGAGTAATCGAGCATGGTAAAGAAAAACTATGGCATACTATCCTTCATAGGTAATGAACTTCTAAATCACAAAAAATAGATTCCACCATGTTTCCTTGAGGAATGATCGAGCAGTGCCATGCTTCCAATCAGGTACCTACTTTGTGCTTCTCAGAAAATTTTACCATGCTCCTTGTTCGATTTGTTGGTTTTTGAACCACTTCTCGCCTTCATGAGGCAATAACGTAGCCTCTGCAATTATTTCCTATGTTAGTCTCATCACCAAATATACAATTCATGTGGTCTTCCCATTGAAGATTCAAGTGAAGGATTCTCTCACAAAGTCATTATGTCCGCCAAATTGGGAGAGAAATGATATCCATCCTGCCTCTTCCAACATCACATTGCTTACATTGTACTCTAGAAACCCTTCCAGAGTGCCCAATGACGAAGGTTCATATCAAATTATCCTTAGTTTCCCCATACCGTGACAACCCTAACAATGGAGTTCTATTGGACCCCGAAATGAACGATTCTTCCACTAGTATAGGTTAAGGATGGAAGCTTGTGATTCCATATTATGAATTGGGATATGGTTATGGCTAGATCTAAAAATGGCATACAGTTTCAACGATGGCATAATTAGATCTGAGAGGTACGAAATCGACATCATAAACCATAACCATGCAATTAATAGCATACAATGATTCGAAAGGGTGGAGATATGGATCATTTATTAGATACAATGTTTTTCACACTTGTTGTAATGATGTTTGAATATGGTGGTAGTTTAGTGGAGAATGGAAATGAAATTTATGCATAATCTAATCATAAGCCAACAAAATTGATTAGGTGACTTACCATATCTTAGATAACTTTAGGAAAATTGAAAAAAAATGATCCATTATGTTTGTTTTACCTTTGTAGTATGATCATATTATTGCCTTGATCAATATCTGATATGTAAGAGAAAAAATTGCTAACTATGAATAGGAGAGAGAGAGAGAGCCTTAGTATTGATTATTAAAGAGAAGATTGATGAGTTGAATGTTCAAGGTCAAAGATATCTCTACTGTTGGTGATGAAGCTCATTGTGGTAACCGAGAACCCTTATTTTAAAGCTCATCACGTTGTTTTAAACTGAACTTGAAACTTTTTGTAGCTCACATGGGATCCTGCAACAACTAGAAATAATTGTTGCAGGTTCTTGTGGATGTTGAAGGATCACCTGTAATACTGGGACATGAATTAGAGATCAACTGTGAATGAAATGAAAACTGTTAAGGATGGGGATGAAGTGGAATTGATGGAAAGGGAATGAAAATGATGAGGATATGATGTAAAATGATAAAAATGAAGTGGATATGGTGACAATAAATTAAAAACTAAGAAATGAATGTGAAACAATGATTTTATGAAACTGATACTCTGGATTTTATACCATGGAGATGAATTTTTGTAAGTTGTTTCCTTCCTTTTCATCAATTACAGAGATGGAGCAAAGTAGAAACATAAATTAAATATAAAATACAAATATTCCATTGCATAAGGAAAGTGGAAGATACATCTCTAGAACTTTATTTTGATTCTATTTCTTAGTCTATTAGTTGATCCAGGCTACAAACAAATTTAGATCCTTGTATAATCAGAAATGGAAGAGGATGCTTGAAGGAGAATACCAAAAGAATGATGAAGGTGTTGATAATAGGAGGAATTCAGAGTTTTCTAGACAATCCTAAACCTTCTTTTCCAAGACTCTCTGTAGAAGAATCAACTATGACATGTTGAAGATATCAAGAATTTGCAGAGTGGAACTGAAACTGAAAAAAAAAAAAATCACTCTGATCTTGACTTATCATCAAAAACATGTTGATTATAAAAAAAAAATGTTAAAAGAGATCAAAAAATCACTCTAATTCCTTAATGTCATGCCGCAGAAGAATAGACTAATCTTGTTTGGAAAATGTTATATTTTATGCAATGCAGGATCATGGAAGTGTGGAACAATGGTTGATGATGGTGTTAATAAAATATTAACTTCAACATAGATGAATGCTATAAGGATTTTTATGATAAATGGAATAAGAATTAACTGTCGGGACTGCTTATTTAGAAAAATGAACTACTTCAAGTTGTTTTTGATACCATGAAAGCATATAGTATTTGTCCTTTATCCCTTATTGGTACAATTCATTCTGTAGTGTACCTTTTTGCTAGCCGAGGCTTCTAAAGCTCTCAGAACCAATCTATACACACTTCTTACATATCTCATACTGGAATTATAGAAAAACACATGCATTTAAACAATTAAATACACTTAAATATCAGAGTAAAATACATAAGTTACTGCTACAATTAAACAAGCCATAGCATTCAACAGTAATTCATTTACACAGCGGAAAACATGATAACATATCCAGAAGAGTCATGCAAATGTGATAAAACATAGTCAAATACTTATCTGCTGACAGTGAAGAAATCTACCAACCAAATGCAGGCCTTCCACGAACCTCCCAGCCATAGACCGCACTGCTCCTCAACTCAACAGTGGGTCACCCCCGAGCTGGGACTGAGCTCCACCCCAGAGCAAGGAATCTAGACTCATGCTGAGGTTACAGGGAATTCAGTCACACACAACCACCAGGAAGAATGTGCTCCCAGGAATCTCCCATGCTCACTGCCCATAGACCCTCATTCCCCACATGCCTGTTCCACCCCAGGAGAGTGCACCTTCTCTGTCACCTAGATAGTCCTTCGGCCGCCAGTCTCCCTTACCTTGGGTTACAGGAACAGACTGGACCGAAATTCTCCGGCTCTGTGGCAGCTACAGAGTTCCTTCCAGGAGCTTTCTCCTTCCTCTGCGCACTCTCTCACCTGGAGGGAGTCGCTCACAGGCCAACAAGCCTCACACAGTCCAGAACTATGTGCCACAACCAACACAGGGATAAAAACAGACACGAGCTATCCAACAGGTTTAACAATGGCGGATGGTCTCACGGATTGGCTCCACACATAGGCTCGGTGCTCAGACAGAGGATGTTTCGGCCTTTCAGAATTCAACATACACACATGCTATTCCCGAAATCAACACAGACTATTTAATTTCCCGTTCCAGAATAGAGGAATACACTAGTTTCCTAAGAGCCAGATACAGGCTTCCTCGAACTGATTCAGCGATGGCAAATGGGTCTCACGGTCACGGCTTCGGGATAGAGAGGTATGGATTATTCAGAACAATCACAGGCTTTCCAGCTCTCAGGGACACACGAGGTATTCTTTGCAGAGGTCGAGTTAATTGTACTGCTCAGAGCCTTTACACGCTCAGGCAGTTGGGTGGAATGGAGGAGGAATCTACGCAGCGGTTGATGGGAATGGGAGCGGAACCCCCAACACGGCTTGCTTCGGCAGTTTTAACTGCATGCACATGGGTTGACACTTGTTACCCATGAAGCTCGTTCCTTCACATTTGGAAGTCACTTGTCCTTCCAAAGACGTTAGGGTAAAATAATATGCACAGGGCTCTTTTTGGAAATAATATTAAAATATTATTTCAGGCTTAAGCCCCCTAGGCTTAGCCCCCTAGGCTCCACACTCATCCCCTTTCCCACCTTCCAGCCCCTAGTTCCCTTGCCCACTCTGTGGACTCTTAGTCCCCCTTCACTCATTCATCGTGGTCAGTCTGCACTTGGCGGTGTTTATATTTTATTGATGATTTTCTGCATATATATACAAATACATCAGCAGGCTCTTGGCCTTCTACACTTAGGTTCCCTGGCCTAACAAACACATAAGCCTATCAGCTTATACAAAACTCGGCTCACCAGCCTATAGAACATGTTTTACAATTCATTTCATATATCCTGATTTGCAACGGGGCTCAGCCTTGGGGACACTACAATCCCCCTCCCCTTATTTTTGCACTGTCCTCAGTGCAACTTTACATCGCATCTGCAAGTTCTTCAAAATTTTCAAAAAGATGCAGGTATTCTACTCGCATAACATCTGCATGCTCCCATGTCGCGTCCTCGGGACCGTACCAGGTCCACTGGACCTTTACAAGCTCTATAGCTCGATTCCGGAGCTGTTTGCTTTTCCTATCCAATATGCGTATAGGATGTACTTGTAGGACACCTTTTGGTTCCACCTGAATCACATTCCAATCGATAACATGATTAGCATCAGGTACATATTTCTTAAGCAGTGAAACATGAAATACATTATGTACAGTCATAGATGCAGGTAATGCAAGCATGTATGCAACCAGCCCAATCCTTTCTAGGATCTCAAATGGCCCACAGAATCTTGCTGCCAACTTGGCGCAACTTCCCAATTTCAGGGAACTGCTGTTAGTTTTCACTTTTAGGAAAACATGGTCTCCCACTTTGAATTTTCTATGGGTTCTGTTACTATCCGCGTAACTTTTCTGCCTGTCCTAGGCAGCTTTCAAATTCTACTTGATTTTTATCATTTTCTCTTCCATTTCTTTGAGTAGTTCAGGTCCAACTACTACTCAGTCAGCTGGATTATCCGAGCTCATTGGAGTGTTGCACTTTCTTCCATAAAGTGCTTCGAATGGACTCATCTTTAGTGATGCATGATGCCCATTGTTGTAGGCGAATTCTACCAAATGCAGGTAGTCTTCCCACCTTGATGATTTATCCATCACATACATTCTCAGCATGTCTTCGATTACTCTGTTCACTCTCTCTATCTTTTCATCAGACTCGGGATGATATGATGTACTAAATTTCATATTCGTTCCTAATCCTTTGAACAATCCTTTCCAGAAATTCGAAGTGAATTTTGGGTCCCTATCAGACACAATTGTCTTAGGAATTCCATGCAAGCGTGCAACTTATTTTATGAAAATGTCAGCAACATCGGCTGCTCTGTGGGTGGTTTTCAGTGGAATAAAATAGGCAGCTTTAGTAAGCTTGTCCACCACCACCATGATTGAATCATGTTGCTTTCTTGTTCTGGGCAATCCTGTGATAAAATCCATTGTTACCACATCCCATTTCCACTCAAGAATAGGTAAAGGTTGCAACAACCCTGCTGGGTGTCTGTGCTCAGCCTTGACCTTCTGGCATTCCATACATCTGGCGATGTATTTAGCAATTTCCTTCTTCATACCTGGCCAAAAATAATGTCTTTTGACTGCTGCCATAGTCTTCTGATATCTAGAATGTCCAGCATAAGCCACGTTATGCATCTCTTTTAGAATTGCCAACTTCAATTCTCGGTCATTGGGTACATATACTCTGTTCTTATATAGAAGTAGACCATCAGTTCCCAAGGTATAGCCTTTCTCGGTCTGTGGTCTTTCATGTTGCTGTAGCTTTTCTACAAGATTTCTGTACTGCAGTTTAGCACTTGCAGCCTCCATAATTCTGTCTTTCAACTCAGTCTGGTACATGCTAATGGCTGTAGCATGTAATTCATGCACTTTTCTGTTGAGTGCATCAACCACCTTATTGTCTTTCCCTTTGATATACCTAATATCAAAGTCATATTCACATAGAAATTCCAGCCATCTAATTTGTCTGGCATTTAAGGTCGGCTGATCAAATAAATATTTCAGATTGTTGTGGTCTGTTCTTAATTTGAATTTCTTGCCCATGAGGTAATGTCTCCATTTCCTCAGTGCATGGACAACTGCTACCAACTCTAAATCATGAGTGTCATAATTCTTTTCATGCTCTTTCAACTTCTGGGATTCATAGCAAACTACAAATCCTTCTTGGCTGAGAACTCCTCCCAACCCCTCCTTGCATGCATCCGTGCACACTAAATAATCTTTGTTTGGATCTGAAATCCTCAGGATTGGAGCACTAGTGAGCAGCTGCTTCAATTGCTGGAAGCTGCTCTCACATTCTTCAGTCCACTGGAACTTCTTCCCCTTCCTTTGCAAGGAAGTGATAGCATGAGCTATCCTTGAAAATTCGGCTATGAACCTCCTATAATAGCCTGCCAGACCCATAAAGGATCTAACTTCTGTTACATTTCTTGGCGCTGGCCACTCTTGAATGGACTGTACCTTCTCAGGATCCATGACGATCCCCTCTTCAGAAATAATGTGTCCCAAGTAATGGATCTTCTTTTGGTAAAATGAGCACTTGCTCAGTTTTACGTAGAGCTAGTGTTCTTTCAACACCTACAGCACCATTCTAAGGTGTTGTTCGTGTTCTTCCTCTGTCTTGGAATACACCAATATGTCATCCAAGAAGACTATGACAAACTTGTCCAGATAATTTCTGAACACTCCATTCATTAGGCACATGAAGACAGCAGGCGCGTTGGACAGTCCAAACGGCACCACTGTAAACTCATAATGATCGTACCTTGTTCTGAAGGTGGTCTTGCTGATGTCCTCATCCCTTATTCTCACTTGATGATATCCAGATTGAAGATCTATTTTCAAAAATACTTTCGCATCCTTCAACTGATCAAAAAGATCATTAATCCTTGGCAGAGGATATTTGTTCTTGACAGTGACTTTATTCAACTGCCGAAATTCAATGCACAACCTCAGCGTTCCATATTTCTTCTTCAAAAATAGGACCGAGGCTCCCCATGGTGACACACTGGGGCGAATTTAACCTTTCTTTAGTAGCTCTTTGATCTGCAATTGCAACTCTTTCAACTCTGGCATGCTCATTCTATAAGGAGCCTTCGAAACTGGAGCTGCTCCAGGCATCAGATTTATAGAAAAATTGATGTCCCTCTTCGGAGGTAGTCCTGGCACCTCCTGAAACATGTTCTTAAACTCTTTGAGCACCCTGTGGTCTTCCAGATTCGGGACCACATCTTGGAATTCTTCTTCCACCCGGGCTACAAATAATTGACAGCCTTTCCAATAACATTTCTTCAGTTGCATAGCTGAGATTTCCCTCACAGCCATGGCTCTAGGAATTCCTTGGACTGTTACCTGATTTCCCTCTTCGTCCAGACATGTAAATCTCTTGTTTCAGCAATCCAGAAGGGCATGGTGCTGGTCCAAATAGTCCATCCCAATTAGGCAATCATATGAGCCTAAAGGCAGAATGTTCAATTCAGCCTTAGTGCTCATTCCTTTCATGTCCACTGAACAGGACTTAACCAATTCAGTGACCTTCCTCTTGGTTCCTGTGGCTAACTGTACCAACCAAGACTTCTCATGTTTTCTTCTCATTAGATGTAAACTTTCCACCACTCTAGGATCTACATAACTATGGCTAGCCCCTGAATCAATTAAAATAACAAGTGGTCGGTTGTTGATCATACCTTCCACTTCGATCATGTGTGATTGAAATTCTGCTTGCTTGTTGTCCAGGGCTGCGTAGATCCTCGGCATTCTGCTGCCCATATCCTCCACTGTTTCAGCTTGCTAAACAGTATGGAAAGTTCTTGCTTTGTCCTTCCTATGGGGGCAGTCTCTGTACCTATGATTCCCTTTACAACCCCAACACTCCATAGGTGGAGGCCTTAGCATCTGCTCACTCCGTTCAACTTTCCTGGGCTCTCTAAAAGATGACTGTCCCCAAGGACTGTTTCTGAAAAAGGAAGGCTTGCTTCCCTTCTGCCTCTGGTCTTTCTTAAACCTCTTCCAGTCATCTCAAACCTTCCGAAAGGTAGGCTTTTCTCTTTGTTGTTCGTATAAGCATTTCACCCTTCTTATGGTTTCTTCCATGGTCTTAGGATCATCGTATTGAATCTTGTAACCAATGGAAGGTGGCAGTCCACTAAGATATCTCTAAATTTTAACAGCCTCGTCTTTGATGAATGGAACATACTTCAGTAGTTCCAGAAAACTTCATTCATACTCATCGATAGTCATGTTGCCTAGCTTGAGTTCGAAGAACTGCTTCATCTTTCTGTCATAATATCTTTTAGTTAGGTATTTCTTCTCGAAATACCTCTTAAATTCCTTCCAAGTGACCTCTTTCTCTCTGATGTGCTGCACCTGCACAAACTGATCCCACCACATGGATGCTTTTCCTTTCAGTGGGTACATTGCAATTCTTCCTTCTGCATGGGCAGAATAATTCTGCAGTTGGAAGTATTTCTTCATGCCAAGCAACCAGGTCTCGGCATCTTCCTCCTTCTTATTTTCTCCATCGAATGTTGGAGGTTTAATTTTATTCATCTCTCCTTTCAATTCCTCCCTTCCAGATTTTTTATGTTGTCTAGTAGGGGACGGGCTCGAACTGTTGTGTGTCTCCCTATCTGAATGTTTTTGGGAGCGACTCTGATGTCGGCTACCACTCTTCGATCTACTTCTTCTCCCATGATTTATGTGACTCTCTGTCGTACCTGAGTCTCTTCCCTTCTCAATTTTCTTCTCTATTCTTTCCAGGCTCTTCAGGAATCTTAAGTTTATTTCCCCTTGCCAATCCTTGACTTTCATGAGCTTTTGACTATCAGCTCGGCGCTCCTTGGCCTCTCTTTGCAATCCTTCAATGATTTTCATCATGTGTCCTTCCTTATCCATCTCCTTTCCATGCCCATTAGAGTTCGATCCTTCGACTCCTAGGTTAATATCCTTTCCTTCCCGTTCGTCTTCCATTTCAGGGGTAATTCGCACTCTTCCCCACTCCATACTCGGTGCTGGAATTCTGAGCTCTGTTGAACTCTACGCACACACTGTGCAATTCAATTCAAAATTGTCAGACCATTAAACCTTCACACACACCACAATATTTATAAACCAGTTCGAATAACAATAAAAGATATTTCGATTTTAAAATAAGTTTTCTGAGTTCTCAATCGGCTCTGCAAAATTCTTGTTTTCGAAACTTCAGTTTCTCGGTACTTTGGGTTTCGGAACCTCGGTTTTTCGGTACCCGTAAGTTCACTATGCAATAGTGACCTTCTACTCCCTTTTACTACAATTCCCCGAAATCCAAAATTTCAGGTTTAATTAACTCTGACCCCCACAGCATTACTGTCTCCCTTAACTGTGATGGGGCATAGTGCATTCTGAAAGGTCCACATCACCTTTGGTGACTTCATTGGGGTCCCACCCCTCTTGCCTTGTCTTCACAACCGCTAGCACGTGGTGCTCTTTAGGTGTCTATGGGTACATCTTCCCGATTGAGGTTTCGGGTATCGGGGTTTCGTGATCCCTGACAATATGAGCTCCTGTCCTCACGAACTCCCGATCCCCGATTTGCTGATGCGCCTTTTTGCCTTAACCCCCCGGCTATGCTGAGGTCCATGTGACCTCTACCTTGTGACCATAATCAAACCGCTCATAGGGGTTTTGGGGTTCAGAGTTTCCCAACGCATGGACTCCTTGTCCCCGTAGTTCTCGCTTTCCCGAATCCCAATTTCCGATGGATGACTCTTCTATCGGGACTTTCCCCAATTTCTCGATTTCCCGATGCACTACCTTATCGTCTTAGCCTCCACCGACTAAGCCTTTAATCCATATGATTGGTTGCTATAAGACCATCGTCTTATGTCCTTTATCAGATTTTCGGGGTTTGTGGTGTCGAGCTACACATGTACTCGGAACTCCCGATCCTCCGATGTGCTTTGGCCCTCCAAGCCAAGCCCTGGCCATGTGACCACAATTTCCCAGAACCGTAGTCCTACCTCCTGTTGGGGGCTACGGGGTTTACGATGTCATAAAACACTCTACCCCAAGACTCACGATCCTCCAACTCCCGACATGTTCCTTTACGCGTTAACCCCTGGTATGGGCTCTACACCATGTGACCGCTGACTTGTGACCCCGACCTTTTCCCTTATTGGGGTTCGGGGTTTCGCGAATTGAAATGTTCCAAAACTCTTGACAATGGAATCCCCGATTTCCCGATGCACCAAAGTGCCGACAGGCACTCGATCTTCGCCATGTGTCTCTCTCCAACGGACGGCTCTAGATCTCGTCGGATCTTTCTCTCCTAGTTTCTGAGGTTTAACCTTCAGACACCTCCCGACAGATCTTACGGCTGACGGGTTTTCCAGCTGAGATCTAACGGTTCAGAAAGTTCCTAACCAACTCGAAATTTCGCATATCGCGATTTCCACATTTCCTATGTACTTCAAAAGGAATTTTAATTCCTACATACATTTTTCCAGATCCGATGGTCACGAGGGTTCGCCTTCCCTCCCGAATAGATCCTACGGTTCTAACACCATTGGTGTAGAGAACTGTCTCCCCGTGGCCATAGACCACACCAACTTTAGTTTTATAGCACCGCTATTCCTCCTGAGCTTAATAAAAAAACTCATCAAGTGACTCCTTGACATTTTGGAGTAAACTAGGGTCCAAAATTTGGCCTTCCAGACCCAATTTCCCTTCTCATTCTCAGTCCAAAGATCGCTCCACTGGCCCATCTAGGCTCAGTGTCAAAACCTTTGCTCTGATACCAATTTGTAGTGTACCTTTTTGCTAGCCGAGGCTTTTAACACTCTCAGAACCAATCTGTACAAACTTCTTACATATCTCATACTGGAATTATAGAAAAACACATGCATTTAAACAATTAAACACACTTAAATCTCAAAGTAAAATATATAAGTTATTGCTACAATTAAACAAGCCATAGCATTCAACAGTAATTCATTTACACAGCGGAAAACATGATAACATATCCAGAAGAGTCATGCAAATGTGATAAAACATAGTCAGATACTTATCTGCTGATAGTGAAGAAATCTACCAACCAAATGCAGGCCTTCCACGAACCTCCCAGCCATAGACCGCACTGCTCCTCAACTCAACAGTGGGTCACCCCCGAGCTGGGACTGAGCTCCACCCCAGGGAAAGGAATCCAGACTCAGGTTGAGGTTACAGGGATTTCAGTCACACACAACCACCAGGAAGAATGTGCTCCCAAGAATCTCCCACACTCACTGCCCACACACCCTCATTCCCCACATGCCTGTTCCAGCCCAGGAGAGTGCACCTTCTCTGTCACCTGGACAGTCCTTCGGCTGCCAGTCTCCCTTACCTTGGGTTACAGGAATAGACCAAAACAGAAGTCTCCGGCTCTGTGGCAGCTACAGGGTTCCTTCCAGGAGCTTTCTCCTTCCTCTGCGCACTCTCTCACCTGGAGGGAGTCGCTCACAGGCCAACAAGCCTCACACAGTCCAGAACTGTGTGCCACAACCAACACAGGGATAAAAACAGACACGAGCTATCCAACAGGTTGAACAATGGTGGATGGTCTCACGGATTGGCTCCACACATAGGCTCGGCGCTCAGACAGAGGATGTTTTGACCTTTCAGAATTCAACACACACATAGTCTATTCCCGAAATCAACACAGACTATTTAATTTCCTGTTCCAGAACAGAGGAATATACCAGTTTCCTTAGAGCCAGATACAGGCTTCCTCGAACTGGTTCGGTGATGGCAAATGGGTCTCACGGTCACGGCTTCGGGACAGAGAGGTACGGATTATTCAGAACAATCACAGGCTTTCCATCTCTCAGGGACGCACGAGGTATTCTTTGCAGAGGTCGAGTTAATCGTACTGCTCAAAGCCTGTACACGCTCAGGCAGTTGAGTGGAATGGAGGAGGAATCTACGCAACGGTTGACGGGAATGGGAGCGAAACCCCCAACACGACTTTCTTCGGCATTTTTAACTGCATGCACATGGGTTGACACTTGTCACCCATGAAACTCGTTCCTTCACATTTGGAAGTCACTCGTCCTTCCAAAGAACTTAGGGTAAAATAATATGCACAGGGCTCTTTTTGGAAATAATATTAAAATATTATTTCAGGCTTAAGCCCCCTAGGCTCCACACTCAGCCCCTTTCTCACCTTCCAGCCCCTAGTTCCCTTTCCCACTCTGTGGACGCTCAGTCCCCCTTCACTCATTCATCATGGTCGGTCTGCACTTGGCGGTGTTTATATTTTATTGATGATTCTGCATATATATAAAAATACATCAGCAGGCTCCTGGCCTTCTACACTTAGGCTCCCCGGCCTAAAAAACACATAAGCCTATCAACTTATAAAAAACTCGGCTCACCAGCCTATAGAACATGTTTTACAATTCATTTCATATATCGTGATTTGCAACAGGGCTCGGCCTTGGGGACACTACACATTCTATGTGAATGGACTTGCTTGATGTAAAACATCGAAATAAATCATTGGATTACCGACCATTAATGTACGTCGTTAACCAATATGAGACGACTCACCAATGATGACAATAAGCGTCGATGTACCTAAGTACATCTTGACAGGAACGAATGGATGTGTTGGTGTAAAGTGACCTACAATATCTCACGATCAAGGGACATTAAGTTATTCCCATGATTGTTAGCAAGGAAATATACCATTAAGGCATGTTGAATCCAAGGTCTTTTACATATCTCTAAGCTCAATCCTAGTTTATTTGTTGGAGTTGATGGGATGAGATTTTTTGAAAGGTGGGCCTTAAGGAATCCCACATCATCCGAAGTGAATACAAAACATAAATGATTTGAGGAATTCAATACAATATTTTAACCAACATAAATTTACAGGCCTTGTTGTGAAACTTTCCCACCAGGAATCCTAGTTTTCGAACACGATTCATGTCCAGTTGTGCTAGTTACCCGATTTTCACAACTAGACTTATTTTTTCTCTTTATTATTCTATGTATTTATTTATTACTATGTCCTACTCGAATTGAAAAATCAAACCCTTTGTTCAAGTGTAGGATTACTTCAATTGGATCCATGTGCGTAACACGAGTACAAATATATTCATACTCATGTTTGAAAAATATGTTTTAACGTATACTAGGGCATGATATACCATCTTCTTCGAATGATGGGATGTTAAGAATTGTTGAAGAATAAAGTGGTGTTTCAACCTGATAGTCGTTTGGAACCAACATTTAATAAAGTCACGATGTTCTTGGTTCGCTTGTTCATTTGAACCACTCTGTATATCCTCCTCTACCATGCCATGAAAATATTCTACATGCATATGTTTGGTCTCTTGGATGCATACAAGATCTGATGATAGGTGCATCAATAACTCCTCGATCTCAATTTCTAATGGCTTCTCTCCATCAAATACGGTCCAGAATTCCTTGGTTTCCTTGGCAATTTGGAAATAGTGATCGAATAAGGCTTCTATATCTTCTCGTGGATGTGGCTCATGGGGATATTTTTCTTATATCACTTCTAGAGAGGAAGGTATGTTCTTGATTGTGGTCAGTATTTTCTGTTCCTGAGAGGTAGACACACCAGTTGCTACTAGAATTTGAGATAACTCTCGTAGTAGCATTTCCTCTTTTTTTCAATGGACTCTTCATCATACTTATTTTTCCATTTGGTATGTCCCATGTTCCATAGGGTTTATTGTATGGGGTATCTTACAAATCTAAAGAAAACCTTAAAAAATATTGAAGAAAAAAAAGGAAACACAATTAAATCAAATACAAGCAAACTAATCATGTACTTGAAGTGCCATTGTGCTACTAGGATCCTGTTATCACCAAGTCATATGTTCACACAAGTTAGGATTATCTTCTTTTCATGAATCAAACTAAAACAAAACATAATTGCACAAAATATAACAACAAGGCTTTGGAGAAACTCACCAAAGTGAATGCGTCGAGCTAGAACCCCATCAGAAATTTTGAAGGGGGCCTTTACGTCATACCGATTATCCTCCCCCCAAGTTGTAACTATAGATAAATTACACATACACAGGAAAATTGTGAAAACAACCTACATACACTTTAATCCCTTTTATCACCTCCCCGACAATGATGCCAAAAATGTCGGTCCAATTATATGTTAATTCCTGTTACATTTTATCATCATCTCGAGAGATCGTAAGCTTATGAGATGCAGACACAAGAAATGAAAATATTAGGACAAGGATGGTGATATTAAACAACTATTTGACCTATGTAAATAAACACATTCAAAATCAAGCATCTACGTCACAAGGAATGTTAGTCATTGGGTAGAAAAGTAGTGCTCTACTAGCACAGGCTACAATCTTTCATTCAAACGAGACGGAATGTTCGTTCAATAAATTATTAGAGAAAATATTACAAATGAATCCTTCTCCCATGATTAAGAAAAAATTGAAGAAGGATTTTAAGAGAGAGATCTAAACTATTAACTCAGTACTGAAGGGACAAACTCCATTAGGTAACAATGAAGGGTTTTAATGGCACTGATGATGTGTCTTTCACTATGAGGTTCATAGTGTACGCATAAAAAAACAAACCCAATATTATCGTTCAATCCCCAATGAATCCTATCGTTATTAAAACAATCTACTTGCAAAGGAATATAGAGAAATGGGTGAGGACTAGTCCATTCACACTCACACAATACTCACATCAAAACATTATTGAATGTTCTATCTAAAAGACACGTGCAACAATGACAAAACAAGACTAATGCTAAGTATTGTAAATATTCAAACCCAAATAGAGTTTTTATGCATATTCATATTACAAATGGAATATCCCTTCAAACTAGAATACACACACATTGTAATCACATGTAGTTTCAACATATAATATAAGTTTGGATTATAATTATAACAAGGCTGCAAAGCATATACAGTAATCATACATTGACAATTGAACACTGATAAAAATTGCAGAACTTGCAAACCCAAAAAAAAAATGTTACCTTTGTTTCTATTTAACAAGAAGGCAACAGGAACTGAATTGGTGGGCCCTCTGAGTTTCTCTCTCGCTGCTAAGAGAGACAACAAGAATGATAAATTAATAATGTCACATAGAATATTGAACACCAACTCTTCTTATTAATAAAAAATTGAGTTACATCATCATCAAGTCTTAGGCACAAGTTTAATGCTTGTTTCTCTTGCTAACGCTACTCTCTATTACTCTCCAAGTTACCCTATTACACTTCCATTTCTATGCTTTTATACATATAATGAGATCCCAAATTGGGAAAGGTGATTTGGAAGAATCTCCTACTTCACATATGGTTGAATCGACATGAATAACATATTGATTCAAAATAGCATGATCTGGGTACAACAATAACAAAATTACATCATGGAATTGTTGCCATGATATCCTCATGACATAGATATAAATGAATATATCAATCTTGAACCAGATCATTCCCTAAATCACATTGAGCATACCAAAAATATCTATGTTAACTTGGTCTTTGAATCCATAATTTTTTGTGCTCCTAATTCTCTCATTCTCGAAGGTTGTGGGTTCTAAAGCATGTCGACCCAATCACAAACAAAACCCATATCTTAGTTTGATTGTATGTTAGTTTTTGATGTGTCGATCAGTGACATGTCATTGCTAGTTGTTGCAGGATCTCGTGTATGTTGAGGATTTATGCTTCAACAAAACATCATTAGTAATAATCAATTAATCAACCTTCATAAGCTATCCAATCAATGGAAAAAAAACTCACATTTTAGCATAATCATACCTTATTGGCCTTAGATATCTATTCCACCAAAACTCACATATAATTGTGAAGATGAGGATTAAAGTGAGTAAAAAAGGAAGGTTAAATGAAATGAGGAGGTTTTTCTACTAGCGATTAATGTTGGATTACTAAGAGGGGGGGTGAATAAGTAATAGAGCAATTTAATCCTTTTTAACCATATAATCCAAGTGTTATATCAATGTAGCATTATCATCCAATACCTGCAGAGTAAATAAGCAATGAACAAATGAAAAATCATACACATACACAGTACACCAATATTTTACGTGGAAACCCAAAGCGGGAGAAAACCACGGAATGATTTTTCTTATATGTCTTGAAGAATTACATTCATTGGAAGTACCAACTTCCTTTGTTTTCCAGCTACAACTAGAAGGAGGCTCCAACCCCCTAGTCTCTCAAGCTACAACCTGAGGGAAGCTCCAACTCCCCAATTCTCTGGCTACAACCAAAAGGAGTCTACAAGCCCCTATGTTCTTCGGCTACAACTGGAAGGTGGCTACAACCACCTATAATTTCACCGTCCAATTGCCCTGGCGTAGAAGTAGAATGATGGAGCCATTGTCACACTATCATTGTGATATATATTGTTGTAAACATGTACCAATCAACCTGCACCAAACAACCTGTACCAATAACGTGAACCATGCATTAACTTGTACCTCAACCTGTAATCAACATGTACCATCAACAAGTGCATCAACTATGCACCAACTTGTACCAAACAAACTATAATCAACCTGTACCATAAACAAGTGCATCAACTATGCACCAGCCTGTACCTCAACATGTACCATGAACAAGTACATCAACCATGCACTAAACCTATACAAATAACATGTCACAACAACCTATCCAAACAACCTATCACAACAACCTGTCTCATCAATCTTATCAACCAAATCAAATCTACTCACCAAAATAAATCACCAAGACAACTCTCAAAGTTGTGCATCAACCAAGCATAACACGACATCTCATAATCATCACCAAGATCAATATGTGCTTCTAATAATATACCAATACAAGTATGCTACATCATCCATAAACCATGTGTCAAAAATACTACTAATAAGTGAATCCAACCATGTACAAATTATGTAACAATCATGTATCAACTACTCATCAACTATGACTCATCAAGATGTACCAACATCATCAATTATACACCTCATGTATGTGCCAACTCATCAACTACTTGTCTCAACCATGTACCCAACATGTACCTCAACCAAAAGCCCTCATCAATTTCATCATCCAAATCTGATTTGTAACTCTATAATAGACCTGGTGTAGATGATCACATACCTACAAACCTACCTTAAATTTAACAACAAGAGACTAGCATTTTCATCAAACTTTTCTTTAGTCTCACATGACTAGTTTTGGATTAGTCAACAACACTAACTTGAAATAATCATAATTATGTACATGTAATGAATAAAGATATGGAAATAGTACACAATGTTATTCAGTGTGTTTTATGTAATTCCTCCAGGTGTGACTACTTGGAACCTCTCAAAAAAGGAGTTATAGAAAAAATGGCATACCTTGTTGATATCTGGCTTATTCTAGAGAGTGAACTTGTAGAGCGTGCCCCACACGGAATATTTTTTGTATGGATCTAAAATTTTTTCATAGAATACTACAGATTGTACTCTCACCAAATCATTTGTTCTTACCTAATTTGGATATGTTATGAAGAATTTATGATGTTTTTACCTGAAACACTTGTTTTAGACTAGTTTCTGGACTAGCCACAAACCCTATTTTCCACGAAGTATAAATCCAAAAATACAACGAACCAAAAGATGAAATTTGTACCACAACTACTTGGATATGTTTTCTCAATGGTATCTCAATTTCATGGTATGAATAATTATAGAAAAAAAGTTATTGTGAAAATGGTGAGATGACCTGTGATGCAGACCCCCTACCCTTCGACAGGTTCCGCTGACCTCCCGGTCTCTGGATCTTCTCAATCTTTGAGCTCGAATAGATCTTTGATTCCTCATTGGAATCCTCACCAAATATCCATAGGTCCTCTATGTAACTGAGTCCGCAGGAAAAATCTCTAAGCGTGAGTTTACTTCACATGACCACTTGCATGACCACAACCTTAGCTCCAAAAGGCGCGTCGGGTTTTGCAATGTCGAAACTCCCGTTGTGAGGTATCCTAGCTCCTCTAATCCCTGAAACCTGAAATGGGCTAGAGTATCTGGCTCCTCCATTATTTATTCACTGATGTGACCCTTGTCTGCGACCTGGGGCCCAGCCTCCAAGCGCGTCGGGTCTTCACGTATCGAAGGTTTGCGATAAGATTACTTCGATTTCCCCAAGGTTTGAACTCGTGATGACTCATGGTTCAATGGTCCTGAGTCTTCCGGTATCCGACAGTCCATATTCTCCTTCCTCTATCAGGGTTTCGTGACTCATGATTCCCAAAATCAGCGTGCTTTACACTCCAGACTCCTGACTTCTAAAATACTGATACTTGAGAGCATCATATCGACGGCTCATGGTCTTCCATGATCTAATGGTCTAGATCAATTTGAGATTTCATGTTTTACGACTTTGGAGGTTGGCTCACCTTTGTTCTCCTGATCCCTGATTTTGTGATGGCACCAGATCGACGGTCCAAATATTTCCTTTGATCAACGGTGGTGATCAAGCTGGAGTTTCATGTTTCACGAGTTTGGGAGTCTCCTCACTTTTGTTCTCCCGATATCCAAAACCGCAATGGCACTAAATCGATGGTCAATATCTTTTTGGATCTGATGGCTCAGATTTAGCCAGGATTTCACCTTTCGCCCCTTTGACTCTTATGGAGTCCCTTTGACACTTAGCCCAACTCTAGATCTGTGTACTCCTTGCAGCAAATTCTTAAGCAGAACTTGGTTCTTATGAGTGACTATGAACGCCTTGCAACAGTCGCTTTGCACTCCTTGCAAAGGAGTAGCTTCGTGTTATCTCTTATGATCTTCGAAATCAAAATAGATCCCATCATGTGCTTCTTGTGTTTTTCATGCACACCTTGCACTCACTCAACAAAAGAGAAACAATTGAAAATTATACTAACATTCACAGTTTCATCCATACATAATGAAATTCATTCATTTAGGAAAAACACAATAACAGAGAATAGAATAGGAATAGTGCAATGGATTTGAGTCAATTTTGCTCAGTCATATTCATTCAAAAGTAAATGGCTACAACTAATATCAAAACAATTACTCAAAACTCAAAAAATTCCTACTAACTCACAGCAGCCCCATTTGGGCGTACAAAACCTCTATTTATCTCGGAGGGTCCTTAGGGTTCCCCCCAACTAGTCATCTACCCCCCCAAAAAAAAAACTAATTGCTACCTAATGTTCAGTTACATTCAAGGCCCAGAGTGAACTCCAGATCACTCATGATCATCCAATGCCAAATCCTTGATCTTCTTCTATTTCCAATCAGTTTTGAAATATGCGTAGTAACCGGTGTTTCAGATTCCGAAATGATCCCTGGACGCTAAGTTGTCATGCCGCGTGTGTTCGCTGACGATGCTCCTACATCATACTCCCCCTGGACAAAAATTCACGGACTTCTGTCCACAAGTTCCTACACTGACTTTCCATGCTTCTGGATATCAACTTCATTTTCCCAACTGGAATCCTATGTTGGCTCTCCCTTCCACTTAACTAGATACTCAAAATACGTCTTCCTCCTAGTCTTTTTACCAATTCTCTGATCAACAATCTTCTTCATCTGTGGTTTTTTTGCTATAGGAATTTGTTTCTCCCATTGAATCTTATCTTGATCTTTTGATCTCTCTATATCATCTCTCCGGTAAGGATACAGGTCTGAAACATTGAATATGGGTGATATACCCACATCATCTGGAAGCTCAATTTCATAGGCATTTGCATAAAACTTCCTCAAGACCTTACATGGTCCTATCTTCTTCATTTTTTACTTGTTATATGTTCCCTTAGGGAACCTTTCTTTCCTAAGATGTGCCAGAACCTGATATCCCACTTCAAATTGAAGTTCTCTGTGATGTTGATCAAGTCTGTGCTTGTACTCTTGGCTAGAATTCTGTAATTGTCCTCTGATCTGGCTATGGAGCATCTGTATTTATGTAGAAAAATATTCTTCTCGGATGCTTCCGATCTCACTATGTCCCAAGCCTTTGAACTCAGATACTCCCCTAGGTTGTATTCCTTACAATATCTAGAATGGGCTCTTCCCAGTGCTTCTGTTTGGCGAGTCGTTGTATGCAAATTCTACTTGTGGCAGAATCTAATCCCATTAGTTATGATTCTTAGTGACCAGACTTCTCAACAAGTTTCCCAAACTTATGTTTACCACCTCAGTCTGTCCATATTTCTAAGGATGATAAGTTGAGCTGAAGGACAAATATGTCCTCAATTTCTTCCACAGTGTTCTCCAAAAATGACCAACAAATTTTGTGTCTATGTCTTAGACAATGCTTCTAGGTAGGTCGTGAAGTCTTACAAATTCCTTGAAAAACATATTCGCAACATGTGTTGCATCACTAGTCTTTTGGCATGGGACAAAACGTGCCATATTTGAAAATATATCCACCACCACAAATATGGAATCAAATCCTCTTTGTGTTCTTGGCAATCCCAACATAAAATCCATGCTTATTGCATCCCAAGGCCTCTCTGATATTGGCAATGGTTGATACAATTCGGTGTTTTGTCTTTTTCCTTTTGCATGTTGGCATATTCTACATCTATTCACGAATTTTATCACATATGTTCTCATACCTGGCCAATAGTATGAACTGCTCAACTGTGCAAATGTTTTATCATGGTCGAAATGTCCAACCAATCCTCCATTATGCTTGTCCTTTAAAAGGTTGTCCCTCATTGAACATTTTGGTATGCATAATTGATTTCCCTTGAACAACAATCCCTCTTGAATGATATACTCTTCCCACTGGCTCCTATCTCTCAGGACAGGACTCGTGCATGCTTCATATGCCTCTTGGAAATCTGGATCATCATTTTACATTTCCTTAAGGTGTTCAAACCCCAAGGTCTTCACCTAAAATTCCTGCAGAATCAAACATCTCCTACTCAATGCATTAGGAACTTTGTTAGCATTCCCAACAATATGTTTTATGACCAAAGTAAAATTCTTCATAAACTCAATCCACTTTGCATGTTTTTGATTCAATTTTTCATGTCTGGTTACGAATTGTAAAGCTTGGTTATCACTATACAAGACAAATTCTCGTGGGACAAGGTAGTGTCTCCACTTCTTCAGGGCTTGAATTATGGCATAAAATTCCTTATCATATGTGGATTATTTTCTCTTAGTCTCATTTAGCTTCTCACTGAAATAGGCAACCGGTCTATTATCTTGGCTCAAAACTACTCCAATTGCAACTCCACTTGCATCGCATCTTACCTGAAATGTGTTTTCAAAATTTGGAAAGACAAGAATTGGTTTTTTTGTTATCTTCTCCTTCAGTATATTGAAGTTCCTCTCAGCCTCCTCTGTCCATTTAAAATACTTGTACTTTTTCATCACTGTATCCATCACCGGCACACAAATTCCACTGAAGTCTCCAATGAATTTCCTATAGAAACTTACCAATCCATGAAAGCTCCTTACCTCAAACATGCTCTTTGGTGATGGCCATTCTTTGATCGCTCTCACCTTCTCTGGATCCATCTTCATTTCATTCGAAGAGATCAAAAAACCCAAGTAAATGAGTTATGTCTTCATAAAAGAGGACTTCTTCATATTTATCAGCAGCTTCTCCTACTGTAGTCTCCTCATCACTAGTCTTAGATGTCTCAAATGATCCTCTTTAGTCCTATTAAAGATCAGTATATCATCTATATACACAACCACAAACTTTCCAATGAAATCTTTCAATATTTCATTCATTAGCCTCATAAAAGTACTCAGGGCATTTGTTAAGCCAAATGGTATAACAAGCCACTCATACAAACCTTCATTTGTCTTAAAGGTTGTTTTTGATTCATCACCCTCTCTCATTCTTATCTGGTGATATCCACTTTTCAAATCTATCTTAGAAAAGAAATTTTCTCCACTTAAACTGTCCATTAAATCATCCATTCTTGGTAAAGGAAATCGATACCTGATGGTAATCTTGTTAATGGATCTTGAGTGTCTACACATTTTCCATCCTCCATCTTTCTTTGGACTCAACACAGTTGGTACTGTGCATGGACTCAAGCTCTCTCTGACCAAACCCTTGTCTAACAATTCATGGACCTAGTTCTTTACCTCCTCATTCTCTCGAGGTGCCAATATGTATGTTGCTTTGTTTGGAAGACTTGCTCCTGGTATCAAATCAATATGATGGATGATACTTCTAATGGGTCGCAATGAGTTAGGCAGCTCATCCACCACTATGTCAACAAAATTATCCAAAAATTCCCGAAATTCTCCAGGTAAATCATCCATTGTAGTGTTCGTAAGGACAACTCTGGGTTTCCTCACCACAATGAACTGCATCTCCTATCCTTTCTTAACTTCTTTCAGGAGTTCTTTCCCACTCATGAGAAGTATGCTTGTGTTGGATTCCTCTTTTGATTTCTTCTCCTCTATTGTAAGCAACATGTGTGTCCTACCATTCTTCTCTAAGGTGTATGTATTCTTCCTCCCATCATGAATGACATTTGTGTCAAACTGCCATGGTTTTCCCAACAAAATATGGCATACATCCATGGGAATTACATCACATATAATTTCATCTCTATATCCTCCTATTTTAAATTCAACCAAGCATTGTTTAGTAACAATTATTTGGTGTCCTTTTTGCAACCATGAGACTTTATATGGCTTTAGATGTGCAGTCGTCTCCAGTTCCAATTTCTCCGCCATCTATGTGGATACTAGGTTGTCAGTGCTCCCACTATAATAATCACTTTGCAGCCTCTACCTCTTCCTTGTTTTCTTTGTTTTCTGGCCAACTTCTCCTCCACCTTCAGTGTGAACTGATAAGCATCCTCCACAGTCCTTATTGACATCATGTTGATTTCATCCTGGATTTCATACCTCAGGCCATTTATATACCTAGAAACTTTTTCTTTATCTTTTCTCTTTATCCAGCTCTGATGTTCAGCTTGTAGAACTCCTCTGTGTACTCTTTAACTGTCATACCTTTCTGTCTCAGGTTCTGCAGCTTCCTGAATAGATTGATCTAGTAATATTTGGGCATGAATTTCACTTTTAGTTTGGCTACCATTATGTCCCAATTCTTTATCTTCTGCTTGCCCTTGCTTCTCCTCTCAGCCTGCAATTCATCACACCACAGTGTTGCATGTCCCTTGATTCTTGTGTCAACATGTTTCACTCTCTTCTCCTCATCTACATCTTCATAGTCAAAATATTTGTCCATGTCTCTTACCCAATATAGCAGCTATTCAACATATAGATTGCCTTCATACATTAGAACCTCTATCTTGGCTCTAGCTCCCAATCTAACAACCGTTCTCAGCAAGAATTATTCGGAAACATCCTCTCTTGTAGCTTCTTCGATGACATTCATTCCCATGGCTCCTTCACTCTCTGCATCGTTGACGTCTCCAGTGTCAGGTGCTCTCCTTTGCGCTACCTCCATCGCCTCTAACCTTGCATGAATTTCTCACATATCCCTTTCTATATACCAATTGGCTAAAGGTTGTTCCACTCGTCTCCTCAGTGGCATTGTGTCGATTGTATATCACACATAGAGTGTAGCTTCGATTTCTTTCGTCTCCTTTATCTCCTTTTCATGAAATCTACAGACAAAAAACCAACTCTGATACCACTTGATGCAAACCCCCTACCCTTCGACAGGTTCCGTTGACCTACCGGTCTCTGGATCTTTTCAATCTTCGAGCTGGAAGAGCTCGAAGATTCCTCATTGGAATCCTCACGAAATATCCACAGATCCTATGTGTAACTCAGTCCGCAGGAACAAGCGCTAAGTGTGAGTTTACTTCACGTGACCACTAGTGTGACCACAACCTTAGCTCCAAAAGGCGCGTCGAGTTTCGCAATGTCGTAACTCCCATTGTGAGGTATCCTAGCTTCTCCAATCCCCGAAACCCAAAATGGGATAGGGTCTTTGGCTCCTTCACGAGTTTGGGAGTCTCCTTACTTATGTTCTCCCGATATCTGAAACCACGATGGCACTAAATCGATGGTCCAAATATTTCTAGATCCAATGGCTCAGATTTAGCCGGGATTTCACCTTTCACCCCTTTGACTCTTATGGAGTCCCTTCGACGCTTAGCCGAACTCTGGATCTGTGCACTCCTTGCAGTAGATTCTTACATAGAACTTGGTTCTTGCGAGTGACTATGCATGCCCTGCATCAGTCGCTTTGCACTCCTTGCAAAGGGGAAGGTTCGTGTTATCTCTTATGAGCTTAGAAATCGAAATAGATCCTGTCACACACTTCTTTCATTCTATGTGCACACCTTGCACTCACTCAATAGAAGAGAAACAATTGAAACTTATACTAACATTCACATTTGCATCCATACATAACAAAATTCATTCATTTAGGAAAAACACAATAACGGAGAATTACAACAGGAATAGTGCAATGCATTTGAGTCAATTTTCCTATGTCATATTCATTCAAAAGTAAATGGCTACAACTAATATCAAAACAATAAATCAAAACTCAGAAAATTCCTACTAACTCGCAGCAACCCCATTTGGGCATACAAAACATCTATTTATCTCGGAGGGTCCTTAGGTTTCCCCCCAACTACTCGTCTACCCAAAAAACAAAAACTAACTGCTACCTAATGTTCAGTTACATTCAAGACCCGAAGTGAACTCGAGATCACTCATGATCATCCGTTTCCAAACGCTTGATCTTCTTATGTTTCCAATCAGTTCTGAAAGATGCACATTAACTCCCGGCATTTCAAATTCTGAAACGATTCCTGGACGCTAAGTTTTCCTGCCACGTGTGTTCGCTAACGATGCTCCTGCATCAACCTGTAATTAACATACCCTAGAAAGCATCATCAAAATAATTTATCCTCCCTTGAATTTCGACCTTCT
>JASDQU010101531.1:32682-55982 GCA_032191745.1 Picea mariana
GATTCTTTATGTATGAATTTGTTTTGGGGGTGAGACTTCTTATGAGTTTCTTTCTGGAAGTAATACTTCTTTCTTCCTCCTTTAGTGTGCGTAGCTAGGGCTTGATCTTCATTTATTGATAGCAAAGCTTCTTGGTTAGCTACTCTTGATTCTTCTTGAACACATTCTTCCCAAAGACTGTCAAATTGTAGTTTCTCCTATCTGGCACAAATAGTTTGGATGAATGCATCCCAAGGTCTTGTGATACCATTAAGGGCCGTCATTATAAGTTCGTCTTCATCTATAGTATATTCAATTGCTTCTAGTTGTTCTTTGAATTGTGATATTCTGGAGAAATATTCCTGAATTGTTTCTCCTTTCTGCATCCTTGTATTCTTGAGTTGAGTTCTTAGATTCATATTTCGATTGATGTTCTTTCCTTCATATAATCTAGTTAGGCCATCAAACATTTATTTTGGAGTCTTGCATTAGTTGCAGCATCGACGGGTTCTGGTACATCTTGTGTAATGAATCTTGCTAGGTCATTCTCTTCAAGAATGAGTCCAATCCTATACTTCTAGGAACAAAAGTTTTCCACACCTTCTAGCTTGTTAACAAGCTTAGTGCTTTCAGACATCTTTTACCTGGAGCTAAGAAAATGACCAATATATGAAAATGCTCATAATTGAATTTTGAACTTACCAGGAGGTGTGCTTGGCTGAGGCGAGTAGCCTGGTGTGGTTCGATTTCGGAAAATCCAAATTTTTCCCCTTCAAACTTGACCAACGGATTTCTGGATTGGTGCTTCTGGTTTTCTGGTACTTCTGATTTCTCGGTACTTCTGGTATTGGTGAAAACTAGGCTTTCACTTTCCGAGAGTTCTATCTACTGAAAATGTGCGCTGAAGGTGCCAAAGAGTTCCTTGGGTTAGGGCGCACTTTTCTAGATGACTTTTGGGCTGAAATTGCTCATCAATAAAAAACCCTAATTTTCTTGAACGACAACATTGACATTTTTATTTTTCCTGTGAAAGATGCTCTCTTCAGCTTAGCTATGATATCATGTTAGAGTTTAAGATATTATTAGGTTTCTTTTCAATTTACTATATAACCATAGCATATATAAGATCATTGAGAGAAACACAATCAAAAGAGACACATCATTTATCCTGGGAAACCCTCATGAGGGAGAAAACCCAACAAAAACTTCCTTAATATAGATAGCCAATACAATGCCAAGAGAATAAACCAAACACTACAGAAAGTCGTCTCCCAAGTAATGCGCCTCTCTGTCTTTCTTCTTCTCCAACTGTAGCTCCAAAGTTGCGCTTTGGATGATCGAATGAGTGAGTGAACAAATGAGGCGCTTGCTTCCTTTATTTATACAAACTGGCAAGTGCTAATAAGAGGTGTCTCTTCACTGGTAGGGCCGACTTCTCTTTCTGGGTGGTTAGAACCACATTAATTTGCCTGGGGGGTGACTTCTCAATTTTCTTATTACAATTAGGGTTTGACCAATTCGCAAAAGGGGATTTGTTCATTTACAATGCCCGACATGATCAATCCACAAAAGGGGATTGATCTAATGAATAATACATCAATAATAAATAGAATACTCTTTGCAGTTACGATATTTCAACAAAAAGGTCGATTGGAGGAGGAAGCAAGATCTTCTTAAATCTTGTAGAAAGAGTTCAGGGAAACTCCTCTGATGTATATCAAAGGAGTTGAAGGTAACTCATCCGATGTGATCAGAGGAGTTTCAATCAATTTTGTCGAAAAATAAAAAAGGCACAATCTCAAAAATTCTAAGTGCCTCCAATTTGAGAGATGAAAAATTAAGAAGCTGAGGCTTGAGGAACAAGTTTTCATAGTGAGATGAAGGAACTATTGGAGGAGTCTTTCCAAAGTCAAGAAATACAAGGGGCCCCATTTTCTTCAGAGGATTTTGCACACACAAACATTACAAGAAAATGAAGGGTTGTAGTGCCTGACACAACACAAGGTAAGATAAGTCGTTGCTTGTTTCATACATGGATGATCTAATTATGTTAGGTAGCAACATGGAAGTAATTACATAGCTTAGGATAAGTGCAAAACAAACCTTTGAGATATCACACCTAGAAATCATGTGTTATTATTTGGGCATGGAGATATGGTAGAAGGTTGGAGGGATATTTCTATCTTAGACCAAGTATGTTAGAGATCTCCTAAAGAGTCTTAAGAAGGAAGACTACAAGCCCATGGACACACACTTGGAACCTAGGCTCAAGATCAATATAAATGAAGCTAGGAAAGCTAGTAAATGCAACAATGTATAAGAAACTTGATTTATGTAACCATCATTCAACTAAATATCGACTTTGATGTAGGTACAACATTGAGGTATATATCAAAACATTGGCAAATTCATTAAAAGGTTGCAAACAAAACTTTGTGGTAAAGTAAAGAATATTTGATTGGGGCCTGTAGTATATTAGTATCAAAGAGTTTGAGTTTGCGAGATACCCAAATCATGATTGATTTGGATGCACAAGCTACAAGAACTTGAAATTTAGTTATGTGTTTGGTTTGGAATTAGCAATGATCATGGAGCAACAAGAAGAAACAAATAATGTCATTTTTTTTGGATAAAGAAAACTATAAAGTTGTTATGCTTTGGCATGTAAAGAAGTAACATATTTTAGCAATGCAATGCATGGTTCACCGACAACTTTATTCTAGGATAATTGAAGAATAACACAATTGATTAAGAATGTTTTATTTCATATCAGGGCCTAGCACACACAAGTATGTTTTCATTACTTAAAATAGCTATGAGACATAATAGATTATCTTGCTATAATTATACATAACTACAAAACAAAGAACAAATACATTTACAAAGACTTTGATTAGGGAGAAGTTCCAAATAGTTCACAATATTATTGAATATGAAGAAAGTTTTCTTTTCATTATGAGAGAGTGGTAGAAATAATGAAAAGTTTATGGAGCTGAATATAAAGTAGCTAGTGGAGAGAAAATATTTGCGTGGACATGATATTGAGTTGCATTTGTATAAACAAGATGAACCGATGAATCAACAATTAGTCACTGAAGTGATGTAGGTGAATATGTTGGCTTTGATCAAGTCATCCAAAAGCACAAACAAAATCTATGTTGAGCAATAACTGGAGTAGAACAATCTTTAACCACTAGTTATAATAATTCACAACATAAATTTTGGGTAGAGAAGTAATTAGTGACGAGAATCCTAAGTTTAATGTGAATATTAGTGATTTAAGTGAAGTTTCTAAGTGTAAATGTAGAAGCCTATGATAGGTTAGACAATTGCTAGAAAGTGATATTAGCTAGTCTATATTGACAATGGATATAAGTTAGCTTATTGATGGGGCAATATTTATATAGTAGTAGTAGTTGTTGTTGTTGTTTTCAATTAGGGGATTGACATCCACAATTTCATTGTTCTAGACTCATGGGCAGTGATAGATAATCCACCAGCTACCACTTGTGGGGCCTATTACCACTTGTGGGGCCTATTACCTTTGTAACCTTCACCCAGCCCGAGACCCATCACAATTGACTCAAAATTAAACCATATGCCCCTCGGTGGCACTCAAGTTATCTGTGGTAGATACTAGTGGATTTGAACTCATTACCTCTTGGAATTTGAGGGCCAGAGGAGGCCTAGATGACTAGTTGAGCTACAGGGGAACCATTTATGCATTAGTTACATTTAGAAACAACGAGCTTAAAAAATAGGTTCTATAAGTGTCTTGATGTTGTTCTAGTTGGCCAACAAGTGTTCTAAATCATTTAGCAAGCGTTTGAATGAGTCATAGCTTGTCAACTAGTTTTGAATTGGGCATAGAAGTGTACAATTGTTTGGAAGCTTTGAGCTGTATATGTAACATTTTGTTGTTGTACCACRTATTAGTATTGTGGTTATTYTTAGCTAATAGAAGGTAATGTTTCTTTGTCATCTATGGAGCCAAAAAAAAGTTGACAAGAATTTGGTTTGAGTTTCTTATGTYRGTCTCATTTACATTAATTAAATAATCTATTTGCATTAGTTCAGTGCCAACTATTACTCCATAAAACACAATTTTGAGTAGAACATATGTGGAAGGAAACATAGTTGACATTGTAGTACAAATTGTTGCTTAATGTTGGAGTCGTCTAAAAGTAGTGCTACACAATTGGGAATAATTTGGTGGACTTAGAATACCATATCAAGAGACCAAAAAATGTTTGTTGAAATGTAATCAAAGTGTAGTTAATATTGTGAGAACTAGACATTTAGAATAAATTAATTATGAGTAAGAATCTTGTAAATAATTTACCATTTTGAGGTTAAAGGGGGATTGTATGATTTTAAAAACATATACCATGTTTTCTAGATATTATAAGTACTCCAAAACTTCTTGTCATTTTGAGGTTAAAGGGGGATTGTATGATTTTAAAAACATATACCATGTTTTCTAGATATTATAAGTACTCCGAAACTTCTTGTTATTTATACACAAAACTAGTAAACTACAAAGATTACTTTCTTTAGTGGTACTTTTGGTATTTGTTATTAAAATTAAAATTTGATTATACATATATAGTAAACCAAACCTTTTAATACTGTCTTTATGCATTTATGTCATATAATTTTAGTAAAAATAAACATATAAGAACAAAATTCATACTATGAAAGAATCAAAATCATACTTTGTAGTTATTTCACTTTCTTTTATCAAAATCATACTTTGTAGTTATTTCGCTTTCTTTTATATCGCGAATACATTATTTCCTATCAATAAAAACCCTACTATTTTGAATATATATATATATATATATATATATGCAAATGAAAGATATATTCTATATTACACCCTCATTATATGATAGTCTTAGCTTGCACTTAAAGAAAATAAGACATACTAATAAAAATTTTAGCCATGCTTAATGAGAAAAGGAATAATACCAATTCATTAATTGCTTTTATTTAAAAACAATAATAAAAACCAATTAAACTAAGGTTCCGATGAATGAAATTTCAATTTTACAAGAAAACATTCATATAGATTTATAGTAATAATAGCCAATTCAATTCGATTCCTTATTAGTAATGCTTAGCAAATCAAGTTTTAACTTAAAATATTATTATGAACTTTATTTCTTATTAGTAATGCTTAGCAAATCAAGTTTTAACTTGAAATATTATTATGAACTTTATGATAACTATTACATCATAACTAAAATATTTTTTTTAAGTAGGCTAAGATTTGATGAGAATTTGAGCCATTACAACCACCTTGTCTTAGAGTTCATGCAAATATGTGCCATAGAAAGAGTGGGCTTATTTTTGTCTCTCACACATAGTGTAGCTACCACAAATTACTTAGTCCAGTTTTAAATAATGGTAACTCATTAGAAAACATCCCTTAAACATTTTGGTACAAGTCTTTAGTCTTAGTAGGATCAGACTCGTTGGCTTCGCGAGCTCCCACTTCACGATATTCAACTTAAGTTAAGTCCCCCAACCAAAAGCAACAATTTAACCCTTTACTCTAGGAGACATCACAACTACAATTACGAGCCTAACTTCTCTTTTTTATTTACTTTACTTTACTTTGGGAGACATATCACAACTAGAATTATGAGCCCAACTCTTCTTTTTAATTTAAAAACTCCAAAGATAAATATTAAAAATAATGATATTAATATTTATGATTTTTATGGTTAATAGTTAAGTATTTTACTAAAAGCAAATGATACTTAATATTTAATATTTTTATAATTTTTATGGTTATTTTTAATTATTTTATGGATTTTATATTTTTGGAAATTTAATTTTAAAATTAATAATAAATAAAAATATTTTAATTAAAAAACATTATTATTAAAGCAATGAGATTCATACATTATTATTTTTTCATATCTAAATGCTTCTTGAATTTATTTAAATAATTGACTCCTAAGCTTATAGGTTTTTAATTTATTATATATGAATTAATTAAAATAACCTAATTTTTTTTAACAAGAAAAGGGGGAATATTTATTAATATAACAACAATATTCGAAAATGCTAGAGTTACAAGCAGTAAAAAATTGATAACTAAGCTTTCTACAAAGTCTAGAAATAAAGCCACTATATCTACTATGTTTAGCAGTGCTGGTATCCCATATTCCTAAATGCCAAAAACTTTCCCCTTATAAAGTCTGTAAAAAACCCTTGGTATAAGTAAACAAAACTGAAACATATAAACTAAAGAGCTTAGTTGATGGGGCCTTCAGAATGCCATTGCCTAACTTTTGGTGTTGGTGCATTCAAGTCCAATTGTTTTGGACCCATTGCAGGAGATGAGGCTGCTTTATACTATATTGCTTCATAGATTGGTGATGATTCTGCTCCTTGTTGAGGTCATAATCTCATTTCTTCAATCTACTAGTGGAGGGCATTACATTCATCCTTCAATTGTGCAATTTCTTTCCTCTGCTTCACCGATTCCTCTAACACTGTGAGCAAGTGAGACCAAATTCCATTGAATCTGATCTGAAGAGTGAAAACTGAATTGCGGGTGTCTTCCAACTCACCTTCAAGTTGTTCAATTTGCTGTGCTTGAATTCTTGAGCATCGAGTTGCCATTGACATCATCTAGGTCCTAAATTCCTGAGTGAATGAAACATGAAACAAAATAAAGGATACAAAGATGTTGATCGTAAGGGATTCGACAACATCCAGACAAATGGATTTGGCCATATTGTATCTCCTACAGAGCCTAAATTCCACCAGCACACAAGTTTTCTCGCTGTCATTTGCTGACCACCTTTGACAATCATAGCTAGAAGCTACGATTGATCTGCAAGTACCTCTTCCCATCCCACATTTCAAAGAAAACATGCTGCGAACTAAGAAAATATTTCTTCCTCCAAGTGAAGTTATAGGGGCCTTGAGGGAATGAATGTCGAGTACGTGTTGATGAAGATGTGACGAGGGATTGACATGTCTTGGTGTTGGTATGATTTGTGTGTCATATTGTTGTATGACGAGCCTTCGATAGAATTATTGGATGTGTCCCCCCACCACCCCCCCCCTCTCCCCCAATTTTTGTTTAAAGTTTATGAGAATGATTCTAAAGGGCACAAAAGAACCTGGGCCAACCAATTGAGAGAAAAACCAAGGGCATCCCCAAATGGGACAAACCTTTGAATTTTTGCAAGTCATGGGATGAATTCTATGGAGTGTGCGCCATTAACTGAGAGCACCCCTTCCTAGAGTCAGATAGCTTGATTGGATTGTATGTCAACCTCCTTGTTATTGTCTCTTAACACGTGGAAGAAGTTGATGGTGTCAAAAGACTGAATTTCAAGATGAATTCTGCTTAGAATAACACATAGATGAATATTCTTTGGGTTGGAAAGAAATATGGCATGCTTGATTAACAATTTGGAATCAACTATCACCATGAGATCAGTGATACCTTGTTCCTTCGCCAATTTCAATCTCTGGAATAGCGCATAGGCTCTGCTTGGTTGTTTGTGGAATTTCCAATGTTCCATGCATATGTTAATTTCTTATTTCCTTGTGGGTCATAAAGCACAATTCCCACACATGCCGCCTTAGGGTTTCCTTTCGAAGCTCCATCGAAACTTAGAATGTATTTGTCACTGGGTTTGTTTCCATTGAATAAATTCCCAAGAAGAGAGTTGTAGTTGCCAATCTGGTATAGAAGGAGGGGAGAAAATCATAGGGGATGGGAAGTGGAATTACTTGAACCAAACCTCCTCATTGTTGTCTAGACATTGGGATGGATCTAGGAAATTGAATTGGATTTTAAAATGTTATGAGAGGAGACATATGGATTTATTTTCCATTGAGGAAGGGATAGTTTTTTCTTCAACGAAGATTTCTTTATTTATAGCCAACCAGATCTTCCAGTAAATAAATTTAGGTAGAGCTAACCATACTTTTTTGAAGAGCCATTTTTTACGAAAGGAACTATTATAGAGGTGCTACCATCCACTGAAAATCTTCCCACAAGAGGAGGGCCATTGCACCTGAGAGTATAGATTTTGAAGAGCAACTTGCCATACCAACTGAGAGATGGGACATTCAACAAATAAATGGTTGATGGATTTTGATGCTTTCTTAAAAAGTGCACACCTGAAGGGTCCCGAGAAGCCTCTTTTAGCTAAATTTTCCCTTGTTAAAATTCTCTCATGAGCTCATGTCCAACAAAAGATGTTGATTTTCGAGAAGATGTTACTGCTTGAAATATGCTTCCAACAAGCCGACAGAGGGGGGAGAGAGATCTGGGAAAGCAAAGTACCATACCCTTTTTTGACTGAATAATCTTGAGTTCCCCAACCACAAGTGTCTTTTTTGGGCAGATGGACGGGGGCACAACCTTTGAGTTGACTTATGAGAAGATGAGAGAGCTTGAAGAGGAGGGGGGGAGTTCCCATAATTCATCTTGTCCATTTCCCTGTTGTTCTATTCCAAGAGTATATATCATACAAAGTCACTTTCCCTTGCTCCTAAAGTCAAAATGTAAGAGGGGAGAGGAGTAGATCTGAAGAAAGAGGTGGATTCCCCATAATACTATCAAAACGAATTAGAATATTTTTCCCATTTCTTGGAATCCATGTGCTATGATTTTGGATTAGGGGAAAAGAAAATTTCAAAAGGCACCAAATTTGAGAGCCTCCTTGCACCCTTGTCCCCTCATCTAGGAAACAAGATCTCACGCCCGAAAAATATTTATGGTAGATCACTCTTTTCCACCATTCATTTTTTCCTGAAATCAATGTCTAGAGGATCTTAGAGCCAAGGTCCAAGTTGACAATGGATGGGTCCTTAATTCCTAAGCCTCCACATGATCTTGGAACTCTAACAATATTCTAGTTTACTAAATGGAATCACTTAGAATTGGAGCACCCCCCTCGCCAAATAAATCTTCGGAGTTCTTGAGCAATTGCTGATTTGATCCTGGCTGGTGCTAGAAGTGAAGAAAATAAAAAAATAGGAAGAGATGATAGAATATACTTGATGAGGACTACTCTCCCTGCTGGATTTAACCAATAAGAACCCCATTGATGGAATTTGGATTTTATCTTGTCTAGAATTGGATTCCAAGATGAGGATGGAAGAGATTTCAGACATATGGGGATTCCCAAATATTTGAAAGATTGCCAATTTTTTGCGAGGGGGAAATTTAGAATGATGGCTATTCTTCTCAGAATTCCTATGGGGGTGTTCCACGCATATATTTGAATTTTTGTTGCATTAATTAGACCTCTCGATGTCGCCGAATAATCATCAATGACCTTTTTAAACCCGTTAGCTATGATTGAGGAAGCCCCACCCAGAAGAATAATATCATCTGCGAACTGGGAGTTGTCTATTCTCTTTACCCTGTGGGTTATTTTGATACCTGGGATAGTTTTTTGCAGTCTCTCTTTATCCAATCTTCTGCTTAACGCTTCAACCAATAGGATGTAAAGAATGGGGGAGAGACTTGAGAACATCCTGGATGAAGACCACGAGTAATTTTGAAGAAGGGAGTTGGTGTACCATTTTACCAAAGGGGCCATCCAAGGGCAATGGAAACAAGCGACCACCCAAGAGAGGAACAATTCATTGAGTCCAAATCTAGTGAGGAATTCCATCAAGAAGCTATGTCTTACTCGATCAAAGGCATTAGCCATATATTTTTTAATGGCCATGCCTTGGTCTCCTCTTACTTGACTAGAGTGTATTGCTTCTTAAACCAGGAGGATTTTTTAAACCATTTGTATTTTCTCCACAAAGCCCCCTTGATTTTAGGCGATTTTCTATGATCTTGCATATGATTTTATATGAGAGATTACACAGGGAAATAGGGCAGAATCAAGCAAAGGAGTAGGGATTGAGATATTTGGGGATGAGGGAAAGGAAAGTGGAATTTGTATTTCCCCCAATTTTTGTCGAATTTTGCACATATTGAACAATTCTCAGGAGATCCTTTTTTATTATTGGCCAACATTTTTGATAGAAGTGTGTTGAAAAACTGTCTGAACCAAGTGCCTTATCTGGGTTCATGTGACTTATTACCCCCAAACCTCTTCTTCAGAGATGTTTCTACATAATCTCTCATTTTCTTATGGTGTAATTGGAGCTGGAATATTACTGAGCATGCTTTCAAATGCATCAAGGTCTACTGAGTTATCTTCTTTATATAGATTTTCAAAGTGTCTGAAGGCCTCTTATTTGATGATATACTTCTTCCCCATTCCCATCTGTGATAGTTGAGACTTTGTTTCTCCATATCCTTGCTTTGGTTTGATGGTGGAAGAATTTAGTGTTCCTATCTCTCGCTTGTAGCCATAAGCTTCTTGATTTGAGTCTCCAATGTTCTTCTTCTGATTTAAGGGATTTTTGGAGGGATTGGAATTTCTTGTTTTCTTCTTCTAAGACTTCTTGAGTTACTCTTTTTTAGTCTAAATTTTTCCTGATTTTCTCCATATTTTGCATTGCTTCTGTTTTCGCTTTTTTCATGCTGGTTGGGTTTGGATATTACCCAAGCCTTGAGGGATTCTTTAAATAATTTGATCTTCTTCTCCCAGATCACAATAGGGGAACTTGGGACTCATTGGTTCTAGGTGGAGGAAATGAGGGAAATGGAGGAGGGGTCAAGGATCCAAAGGGGGTTGAAACATAAAGGAATAGGGTTGAGGTTTATGGGGTCGGAAAGCAACAAAGAGATATGGCATTGATCCAAGCCTAACCAAGGGAGTATTTGTGAAGAGGGGATAAAGGAATCTTCCAAAAGGGAGCCACTTAGAAGAAATCTATCAAGTATGGAGGCTATAAATCCACGACCCACCCATTTATTAGACCAAGTGAACAACCCTTTGGAAGAATTAATATCAAGCAAATCAAAGGAGGATATAAATTATTCCATTAGTTCCTTATTGGGGTCAAAAAACTAGGCTGCCCCCTTTCTTTTATCTACTGTCCAAAGTGGTGTTAAAATCACCTATGACAATAATTTTCAAATTTCTTGTTTCCCCTTGGAGATTTAAAAGTGAATTCCATCCTTGTTGTTTTTCTTGAGGAGTGCAGGGCATATATACATTCATCATAGAAAAAGACATACCCAAGGGAAGGTGCAACAACTGAGTCAAAATCCAATGAGGAGACTCCTTCTAGCTTTCCAATTTGAAGAAAAGGGGGTCCCATATGGTACAAATACCTCTAGACGCCCCGCGCAAACTGATTGCAAAAACTCTAATGTTTTCCAAATATAATCCAGATCCTCAAGGAAATTCATGTCCTTCTTTGTTTCTTGGAGGAGGAGTGTTAGAATAAGATGGATGTGCTCATTTTACCATAGACAATATCACTATTGTCACCCAACCATATGCTGAATCCACCTTCCGAGCACCTTAACCTTTGATAGAGAATCATTCTGGAAGAAAACCCTAGGCTATATATCCAAACAAAGGGTTAGCGCACCTTTCTCCAAGGATAACGCACCAAACAAGAGCTGATCAGATAGTCCAAACCATAGCCAAGAGATAGTCCTAGCCAAAACTGAAGTCTGCTAGCTGCAACAGTTGCAATGACAACTTTCCTCCAAACCTGAGCACAAACTGTCTAACTGTAGTGCACACAAGTGAGCTCTGCAGTTCTGAGAATGCCTTGCCAGAATGAAGACTGGCCTCCTGTATTTACACTAATTCTGGCTAACTGCTTGGGCTGACTTCTCATTCTAGGTACCTATATAATATTTCTTTTGGCTGACTTTTTCTCTTGGAGGCTAATAACCTAATACAAATTATCTCCTTGAGACGACTTGTCTTCTAGGGTTATTATCCAACTCATTAGGGTTTCTTATTTCTTTCTGGAATATTCTATTCTCGTCAAGTTTACACATGGAGGTAAATACCTCTCGCAGCTACCATAATATCAACACTACCTCCTAGCTAGGGAGGTATTGAAGACAATGGTCTTGAGCACAAACATAACATTGAATCAGTAGCATMATCATAGTCGTACAGACTGTCTCAAGATTAGATCATGAGCACCATTATCATTATCAATGTCATCAACTTCATCATCTCTCGAAACCATACTCCATCTGAGTAATCAAACATGATGCTGGATAAGTCACTCACTCCATAGAGTGACACAAGAACCATTCTTCTAATCCAGACATATGTCCTAGAAGAATAGATGTCCTGGACTATTTTTCCGTCTGAGAAGTTTCTATCCATTGATCATCCATTTAGCTGATAATCATTTCCGACACTATTGATAGTCTTCAAGGCAATTAGAACAATATCATTTAATAGAACACAACTGTATCTATCCATAGTATTACACAACTGCAATCTAGTGGTACACTACCACACCAAGTAGCACACAGATACTTGATTAATGACATATAATCACAGTCAGTGGAACACATCCACCACATTAGCATACATCTACTGTCCAGAGACATACAGTCTCCATAACAATCATCTGATATCAACATGCACAGAAAACATTGTTATGATATAAATTGAATCATCTGGGCCATTCTTCCACTCACATCTGTGAGATCTGTAAGAACATCTGCCCTCAGAAAGTCAAGCATCAATGATGAGCTATCATGACTATTCTTCTCAAGCAAGGAAGAATACGTGTACTGATTTTTGAGTTTGGACCATTCCCTACCCTGGGCCATTCCTCCGGCACTAAACAGAGTGCAACCTAGAGAGAATGAGTCCACCCTAGGGAATTCCTATACTTGATTGCTGAACCTGGACCATTCCCCACCCTAGGACATTCCTCCGACACTAAACAAAGTGCAACCTGGAGAGAATGAATCTTCCCTAAGGAATGACTGTTCGGACCATTTCCTAAGGAAATGACTGTCCCGCACCAACCTCCAAAATGAACCATTCTTCGAAACTGCTCACAACTGTGAGCTTCGAAAGAATGACTGTCTGACGAGGTGGGCTAGTCTTCTTGAGTAACCCTTAAGAAGAGAGACTGCCCTAGACCATTCCCCCTGTTAACCACAATGGGAAATCGTTGTCTATGGTACATAAACAATCCATCGAACCACTTTCATTATGAAAATGACCGTTCGATCTGGACCATTTTTCAAACTGGAAAATGCCTGTCCGTCAGAAATCTCAAACCACTTTCCGAGATGGAAAGGAATTTCTCATCCTGGACCATTTTTCGAACTGAAAAATGATTGTCCATAAATAACACATCAGTGCTCCCTCCCAACCTGGGAGTCATCTCTTCCTTTTTCAATAAGAAATTTTTCTCCACGAGCTCCAACTTGAGTACGCAAACTCTTTCACCTTGGACAGAGGCTTTACCAAAATTTCTACTTATCTGCTCATCTATGGAGATATATATATTAGAGAACCACTTCTCTTTTTTGGACTTTATTACGGAGAATGTAATGCTTGATCTCAAATGTACTTCGGTCTTTTTGGAACACTGGTTTTCTCTGAATGCTTCATATAGCTCTGATCAATATAGTATATCATTATTGGATTCATCTTTTGTTCCCTGCTAGCTCATAACATCGTGGCAAGGCTCAAACTGGAACATATCCATGTGGCACTTCTTCTGTCATCATGAGATCTTTTTCATGGATTGGAAATCCATCATTCTGGAGTTCTGAGTAATCATTCTGATATAATATGAAATGTTTTCACCACACTTCTATTGTGCATTGGAGGTTCTCCACCAAGTTTCCTTATTTCATATGCATACAAGTGTCACTTTCTGGTATACCTCAAATCCTTGAGGTTTCTCTTCATACGCTCTTTATTCAATTATTCTGGAGAACAGTCTTTGTCAATCCCATGGATATTGCAGATGATATAATGGCTCATGTAGAGGTATGTTTGGTTTACTGGAACAAGCAGTCATCATAGTCTTCTCCCTCCATATGGGAGAACCTCTAGTTCTGGATCTCACAATGCTTACATTCATAATTCTTTCCATACACTGTTCTTCATCACAACTTTCAGTTCCTCTGCTTGATTTCTTTTAGTGGGTTCATATCAGGCTAGTAATCTTGTGATTCTTGATACAATGATTGGTTGTTTTGGCTTTTCTTTCTTTCTTGGAATCTTCATGTACTTCCTCATGTTTTTATTTAGCTCTTGGGTCCATGGAGTTATAGATTCCATGCCTTGAAGGTTTCACTTCTTTCTGTGGATGGACAACTAGGGATACTTTTAAGGATTCTTTTCGAAGAAGGATTCTTCTAAAGTCAAACTGAGCGCGTACTACTTTTCATGGTTGCTACCATGGATATATACTTCATCATCTTCAATGGATCATAGGATTAGCTCCATCCTAATCCTTGCTTCATTTATAAGTTCATGTATATAATTGACTCCCTCTATCTAACATAATCCACACTTCCGTCTGCATCCTTATTGCCTTCTGCAAAGTGTCATAAGTCTTTCTCCAATTTCCTCTTGATTGCTAACTTCTTTTTGTCTTTACTTCTTCTAGGTTTCTTTCTAATTTCGGCTTATCTTGCAGCTTGTCTTATAGTCATAGTGATAGCAGTCCTTATCTTGTTGTTCTTCCATAATTATAGTTTCTCTTTGATCATATTATCTTCTATGCAAGATATGTACCGAAAACATGGTATGTACAAGAACTATGAAGAGTATTGTTACCTTGTCTTAGAAGAAGAGGTCTGTTTTGTCCTGCTTGGATTTCTTTGTAGGTTCCTTTTCTTCGACAACTGATGCTTCATGTTTCTCCTTCCTTTTCTTTAGCTCAGGACAATGATTCTTGTAGTGACCATACTTTCGAAAGTTGAAGCATTGTATTTCTGACATATCTTTCTCTTGATTTGGCTTCTTCCTTGAACCAAACTTCCTTTTGGGGTTTCTATTTTTCACTGATCCTTGATTCTTCTTAAGCACAAGAAGTCCAAAGTTCTTCAAATGTAGGATACTCCTTCCTTTTGTTCATGCTTGCGGAAAATGCATCCCATGTCTTGGGAAGACCATTGAGTACTATGTTTACCAATTCCTTCTCTAAAATGATCTCTTCAATGGCTTGTAGTTGATCTCTTAACTGAGAGATTCTCACAAAGTATGATGTTATGCTATCATCATCATTCATCTTCGTGTCACGAAACTCATTATTCAGACTGATTACTTGTCCAATGTTTCTGACTGAGAAGAGGTTTGTTAGGACATCGTACATATTCTTCGATGAGTCAAGATGGGAGATGTAGGGTATCAAGTGGTATTTTATAGAGTCCACTATAATACTCATGGCATTGATGTCACCGTTTTTGAACTTCTCCATGACTGCAATGTTCTACAGTTCCTTCTCTTTTCCTTCTTCAAACTCTGGTTCCACAATATTTCCTTTCACGATATCCAACACTTTATTCTGGGCAAGGATGAGGTCAATCCTTGTTGTTGTAGGAAAATCTGCCTATGGACAAGTAGATCGACCTCTAGGGCTTGACCTTAACCCTAGACAGAAAAGTGCTTAACGTGGACACTGAATTTCTTTCGAATCTATCTAAACTAATACACGAGAAGGAAGGATGATAGAAGTACCTTTTTATCGACGTTTGTCCCTGCACGCTCCGAGTTGCGCTCCAATCTTTTGCTCCTCGCTGAGAACTGTGGGCAAAACAAGATATGACCACTTCCTACTCTATTGACATTAGCTTGAAAACAGATCTATCTCTAAATGATAAGTTCATGTAACATTAAGCACAAACTAGAAAGAAACAGGCCAAGCATGTCATATTAATGAGAATAACGACAGCAGTACTTACAATCGTAGATGCGAATGTGACAGCTTCGTCAAGTCCTCTTCGTCTAATCCTTGCCTAAAAGATCCAAGACTTGGATGACAGCAACTTCACTGATCAATCTTCTTTGGCTAACTACAAATTTCCTCCAAGATCATAAGTTTCACATATCCAATTCTTCCTCATACCACTCATGAGATCATAAGTTTGGTATGATTATCTCTTTTCTCCTTTCACCATTAGAAAGCTTGCTTATATAGCCATGGAGAGGCTTCAACCACTTGAGATATCCTTGGGGAAGGTGAGGATTTGTCTCCTTCAGTTGAGGATCTGCCCTAGGATCATGGCTGGACTAGGGATTCGAATCCAACTACTTTCCAAGAATGAAAAGACGCTTCCCCCATTCATCTCAATAGATTAACAATCGCCCAGAATAGGTAGCGCTCCCTCAAAAGGGCCATCAGAGCGTTGTAGCGCTCCCTGGTAGGATTCAGGGGGCGCCAGCGCCCTCAAAATCTATAACGCTCCCTTAAAAGGGACAGGGGAGTGTTATAATGCTCCCTGACAGTGTATGGGGGAGCGTCGGCGCTCCGAGATAGTGTAAGGGGGAGTGCTCCTCTCCAAAAACTCAGTTTTTGAGGTGCTTTCAGGTGGAAAAAGGTGTTTGACTTCAGTAGACCAGTTCTCCTCCTTCAAATCAATCATGTGATGTGCCATAAGTGCTTCCTTAGTGTCGTTATCATGACAGTATGTCTGAACATCCTTTGCGACACTAGTGACCAACTTGCGACACTTGCGAAAGTTGATGCGACACTTACGACAATTAAGAGGGATAATGCGAAACTTATCTAGCTGAGCAATTTTGACGTGTAACACTTGTCTTCCACGCTCTAAAGTTATAAGCTCCATCTAACTTGTTTTCTGACTTCATAGAGTAAGTCATGGCTGCTTTGACTTAGTCAACCCTAGATTTGAACAAAAACTCAAACTTGACATCTTGGCTTGTTGAGAGTACCAGGAGATGCGCTAGGCTAGGGCGCACTTGTCTATCCAAAAATTAGGTCAATCTCTTCACTTAAGGTGCCTCAATGAGAGGGTTAGGGTTTCTGCAACTACACATGCTAGTAACCCTAGCGACAGTGCTTTGGTGACTTCTCCTACTAGGAGCCCTAGTGACAGTTCTTCAACGAGCTTAATATCCTTATGGCTATGCTCCCTTCCAGTGATTAGACTGAATGAAGGAGGTGTGGGCCCATAACCTGTTAGAATAAGATGGATGTGCTGATTTTACCATAGACAATATCACTATTGTCACCCAACCATAGGCCGAAGCCACCCTTCGAGCACCTTATCCTTTGACAGAGAATCATTCTGGAAGCAAACCCTAGGCTAGATATCCAAACAAAGGGGTAGCACACCTTTATCCAAGGATAATGCACCAAACAAGAGATGATCAGATAGTCCAAACCATAGCAAAGAGATAGTCCAAGCCAAAACCGAAGTCTGCTAGCTGCAGCAGTTGTAACGACAGCTTTCCTCCAAACCTGTGCACAAATTGGCTAACTGCAGTGCGCACAAGTGAGCTCTGTAGTTTTGAGAATGCCCTGCCAGAATGAAGACTAGCCTTCTGTATTTATACTAATTCTGGCTAACTGCCTAGGCTGACTTCTCATTCTGGGTACCTATATAATATTTCTTCTGGCCATCTTTTTCTCTTGGAGGCTAATAACCTAATACAAATTATCTCCTTGAGCCGACTTGTCTTCTAGGGTTATTAGCCAACTCATTAGGGTTTCTTCTTGCTTTCTGGAATATTCTATTCTTGTCAAGTTTACACGTGGAGGTAAATACCTCCCGCATCTACCATATTATCAACAAGGAGATGGGGTTTCTCTTCTTTGACTAGTCTTCTAATTAGATCTAGTTTATTCCTCCTTCCCATTCCTCTACAATGCTAGGAAATGACTTTTATCATTTAGAAATAGATTTGGGGATTCCTCCTTTGGATGAATTTGAGATGCCCTAATTTCTTGGTTTTCATGGTTATTTCTTAACCACTGTATCTAGTGTTCTCTGCCATCCAAGTTCTTTTTCTAGATTTTTTTTTGCTTCATGCCTTTGAGAATTAGATTTTCTCCCAGCTTTCTTAGGTTGGGGATTTGGCTCAGATTCCCATTCGGATTCATCGTTCGACAAATCAAAGAGGACCTCCCCCTCACGAGGAGAAGAGGAATCCATGTTAGGATTAGGATTGGAAGGAGGAAAACGACATCAACAGATTCACCTGAGGGAGGGATTATTATCTCCATCACATAATCCCCTAGATCTACTGAGTGCTCTTCTTCTACTTTTGGGTTTGAGAGTGTGTCGAATTTGTTATTTGAAGCCAAGGGGATTGGATTAAGGAGTTGGTTGGAGGAGAGTTTTGGATTGGAGGGATATCCCTTAGCGGGTTGATATTCTTTTGGATTTGGAGGAGCTCCTTGCTTTGTGACCTACCTCTTCTTCTTAGGTTTCTTCCATTGTTCACTTGGCTTTGCAGTTTTTTTTCAGAGATCATCTTTGGGCAGGTTTTTGCAAAGTGCATGTATTCATGACAAGCCTTGCATTTGAAAAAAAGTTGTTCATAATCAACCTTATAGGTATGACCTGTAGTTGTCTAGGTTTAAATTGATTTCTCTTGGTAGGCCTTTTTCTAGATCCACTTCAACACAGATTCTAGCACAAGATTGTAGTCCCTCCCTGGGATTTGTTCTATCTATATATTTTCCCAATGTGTTTCCAATATTTTTGATAGTTTTTTCATTCCAGCAGTGGAGGGGAAGGAAAGGCAGTCCTACCCATACTGGAATAATAGAGAGAATGTCATTATTTGGACTAAAATCAAGAGTACAACGATTTAAACACAATCCATTTGATCCCATGAAGTAAGGCATGCTTCTCTAAATCATATCTCTTTCTTCTTTTTCTTCAAATAAAAAGACAAAGAAAACCTTACCATAGGAGTGAGAGAGGTGCCCTTTGATGAGAGGTCTCTAGTTCTTATCAATCCATTGCACCATGGTTTTGGGAGATGGCCATATTCCTGTAAACTGATCGGTGAGCCCATTCTCTACAAGGCAGAGCGAAAGGTTTATGTAACTTCTTTGAACTGGGACAGCCAAAATATCTTTGAGCTTCTTGACAAATCGAGTGGGCGACTGCTTCGCTGGTTTAGGGAGCTAGGCAATTAGATTAGAAAAATTTGTGATATATGTTGGACGGGGGGAGGTTACGCCCTCACCTGGGGTTGAATCCATGTGAATGGGCCAAGCGAAAGCAAAGAGGATTAGGGTTTAGCAGAGCTCGCGAGGTAGATCACTCTTTTCCACCATTCATTTTTTCTTGAAATCAACGTCTAGAGGATCTTGGACCCAAGGGCCAAGTTGACAATGGATGAGTCCTTAATTCCTAAACCTCCACAGGATGTTGGAACTCTAACAATATTCCAGTTTACTAAATGGAATCACTTATAATTGGAGCACCCCCCTTTCCAAATAAATATTCTGATTTTTTGAGCAATTGCTGATTTGATCTTGGATGGTTCTAGAAGTGAAGAAAATCGAAAAATAGGTAGAGCTGATAGAATAAACTTGATGAGAACTAATCTCCCTACTGGATTTAACCAATAAGAACCCCATTGATGGAATTTGGTTTTTATCTTGTCTAGATTTGGATTCTAAGATGAGGATGGAAGAGATTTCAGACATATGTGGATTCCTAGATATTGGAAAGATTGCCAATTTTTTGTGAGGGGAAAATTTAGAATGATGGCTATTCTTCTCAGAATTCATGTAGGGGTGTTCCACGCATATATTTGAATTTTTGTTGCATCAATTAGACCTCTCAATGCCACCAAATAATCACCAATGAAATTTTTAAACCCGTTATCTATAATTGAGGAAGCCCCACCCAGAAGAATAATATCATCTGCGAATTGGGAGTTGTTTATTCTCTTTACCCCGTGGGTTATTTTGATACCTGGGATAGTTTTTTTCAATGTATATTTATCCAATCTTTTGCTTAATTCTTCAACCATTAGGATGTAAAGAATGGGGGAGATACTTGAGAACGTCCCTGACGAAGACCACAAGTAATTTTGAAGAAGGGAGTTGGTGTACCATTTTACCAAAGGGGCCATCCAAGGGCAGTGGAAACAGGCAACCACCCAAGAGAGGAAGAATTCATTGAGTCCAAATATGGTGAGGACTGCCATAAATAAGTTATGTCTTACTCAATCAAAGGCATTATCCATATATGTTTTAATGGCCATGCCTTGGTCTCCTCTTACTTGACTAGAGTGTATTGCTTCTTGAACTAGGAGGATGTTGTCAACCATTTGTATTTTCTCCACAAATCCCCCTTGATTTGGGGAGATAAGAAGGGGAAGACGAGGTTTTAGGTGATTTTCTATGATCTTGCAGATGATTTTATTTGAGACATTACACAGGGAAATAGGGAATAATCGAGAAAAGGAGTAGGGATTGAGATATTTGGGGATGAGGGCAAGGAAAGTGGAATTTGTATTTCCCCCAATTTTTGTCGAATTTTGCATATATTGAACCATTCTTAGGAGATCCTTTTTTATCATTGGCCAACATTTTTGATAGAAGTGTGCTGAAAAACTATCCAAACCAAGCTCCTTATCTGGGTTCATGTGACTTATTACCCCCAAACCTCTTCTTCGAAGATGTTTATGCACAATCTCTCATTTTCTTATGGTGTAAATGGAGCTGGAATATTGTTGAGCATGCTTTCAAAGGCATTAAGGTATACTGAGTTATCTTCTTTATATAGCTTTTCAAAGTGTCTGAAGGCCTCTTCTTTGATGAATTTTTGATGAAAGAGTTTTTCCCCATTCCCATCTAGATCTGTGATAGTTGAGACTTTGTTTCTCCATATCCTTGCTTTGGTTTGATGGTGGAAGAATTGAGTGTTCCTATCTCCCGCTTGTAGCCATAAGCTTCTTGATTTGAATCTCCAATGTTCCTCTTCTGATTTAAGGACTTTTTGGAGGGATTAGAAGTTCTTGTTTTCTTCCTCTAAGAATTCTTGAGTTACTTTTTCTGAGTCTAAATTTTCCCTGATCTTCTCCATATTTTGCATTGCTTATGTTTTCTCTTTTTTCATGCTGGTTGGGTTTGTATTTGATCCAAGCCTTGAGGGATTCCTTAAATAATTTGAGCTTCTTCTCCCAGATCACAATAGGGAAACTTGGGACCCATTGGCTCCAGGTGGAGGAAATGTGGGAAATGGAGGAGGGGTCAAGGATCCAAAGGGGGTTGAAACATAAAGGAATAAGGTCGAGGTTTATGGGGTCAAAAATCAACAAAGAGATATGGCGTTGATCCGAGCCTAACCAAGGGAGGATTCAGGAAGAGGGGATAAAGGAATCTTCCAAAAGGGATCCACTTAGAAGAAATCTATCAAGTATGGCAACTATAAATCCATGACTCACCCATTTATTAGGCTGGTAAGTGAACAACCCTTTGGAAGGATTAATATCAAGAAAATCAAAGGAGGATATAAATTATACCATTAGTTCCCTATTGGGATCACAAACCAGGATGCCCCCTTTATTTTATCTACTGTCCAAAGTGGTGTTAAAATCCCCTATTACAATAATTTTCAAATTTCTTGTTTCCCCAGGGGATTTAAAAGTGAATTCCATCCTTGCTGTTTTTCTTGAGGAGTGTAGGGCATATATACATTCATGATAGAAAATGACATACCTGAGGGAAGGTGCAACAACTGAGTCAAAATCCGATGAGGAAACTTCTGCTAGCTTTCCAATTTGAAGAAAAGGGGGTTCCATATGGTTCAAATACCTCTAGACTCCCCGCGCAAACTGACTGCAAAACCTTTGATGTTTTCCAAATGTAATCTAGATCCTCAAGGACGTTCATGGCCTTCTTCTTTGTTTCCTAGAGGAGGAGATGGGGTTTCTCTTCTTTGACTAGTATTCTAATTAGATCTAGTTTATTCCTCCTTCTCATTCCTCTACAATGAGAGGAAATGACTTTTATCATTTAGAACTAGATTTGGGGATTCCTCCTTTGGAGGAATTTGAGTTGCCTTAATTTCTTGGTTGTCATGGTTCTTTCTTAATCACAATCTCTAGTGTTCTCTGCCTTCCAATTTCCTTTTCTAGATTTGTTGCTGCTTCATGACTTTGAGAATTAGATTTTCTCCCTACTTTCTTAGGTTGGGGATTTGGCTCATATTCCCGTTTGGATTCATCATTGGAAAAATCAGAGAGGACCTCCCCCTCACGAGGAGAAGAGGAATACATGCCAAGATTAGTATTGGAAGGGGGGCATGACATCAACGTATTCACCTGAGGGAGGGATTAATATATCCACATCATAATCCCCCAGATCTACTGAGTGTTCTTCTTCTACTTCTGGGTTTGAGAGTGCGTCGAATTTGTTATTTGAAGCCGAGGGGATTGGATTAAGGAGTTGTTTGGAGGAGGGTTTTGGATTGGAGGGAGATCCCTGAGCGGGTTGATATTCTTTTGGATTTGGAGGATCTCCTTGCTTCATGACCTACCTCTTCTTCTTAGGTTGCGTCCATTGTTGATTTGGCTCTGCAATAATGTTTTCAGAGATCATCTTTGGGCATGTTTTTGCAAAGTGCATGTATTCATGACAAGCCTTTCATTTGAATGAAAGTTGTTCATAATCAACCTTATGTAGGTATGACGTGTAGTTGTATAGGTTTAAATTGATTTCTCTTGGTAGGCCTTTTTTTAGATCCACTTCAACACAGATTCTAGCACAAGATTGTAGTCCCTCCTTGGGCTTTGTTCTATCTATATATTTTCCCATTGTGTTTCCAATATTTTTGATAGTTTTGTCATTCCAATAGTGGAGGGGAAGGAAAGGCAGTCCTACCCATACTGTAATAACCGAGAGAATGTCATTTTTTGGACTAAAATCAAGATTCCAACGATTTAAACATAGTCCATTTGATCCCATGAAGTAAGGCTTGCTTCTAAAAATCAGATCTCTTTCTTCTTTTTCTTCAAATAAAAAGACAAAGAAAACCTTACCATAGGAGTGAGAGAGGTGCCCTTTGATGAGAGGTCTCTAGTTCTTATCAATCCATTGCACCATGGTTTTGGGAGATGGCCATATTCCTGTAAACTAATCGGTGAGCCCATTCTCTGCAAGGCAGAGCGAAAGGGTTTTGTAACTTCTTTGAACTGGGACCGCCAAAATATCTTTGAGCTTATTGACAAATCGAGTGGGCGACTGCTTCACTAGTTTAGGGAGTGAGGCAATCTGATTATAAAAAGTTGTGATATCTGTTGGAGGGGGGAAGGTTGCGCCCTCGACCGTAGTCAAATCCATGTGAATGGGCCAAGAGAAAGCAAAGAAGATTAGGGTTTAGTAGAGCTCGCGAGGTAGATCACTCTTTTCCACCATTCATTTTTTCCTGAAATCAATGTCTAGAGGATCTTGGACCCAAGGGCCAAGTTGACAATGGATGGGTGCTT